>CM042226.1:2939050-3111550 GCA_023566465.1 Cottus gobio
AAACATTCGGTAAAGAGCTACACACAAAGAGCTACACACACAGAGATACACACACAGAGCTACACACACAGAGATACACACACAGAGCTACACACAAAGAGCTACACACACAGAGATACACACAAAGAGGTACACACAGAGGTACACACACAGAGATACACACACAGAGATACACACACAGAGATACACAGACAGAGGTACACACACAGAGATACACACACAGATACACACACAGAGCTACACACACAGAGATACACACACAGAGCTACACACAAAGAGCTACACACACAGAGATACACACAAAGAGGTACACACAGAGGTACACACACAGAGATACACACACAGAGCTACACACACAGAGATACACACAGAGATACACACACAGAGGTACACACACAGAGGTACACACACAGAGCTACACACACAGATGTACACACACAGAGGTACACACACGTCCTCACACTTCGGCCGTTGACGCGAGCCCCTTGTTTTGTTCACCGCCTCCACACCGGCGCCTGCGTATGGGGAGCGTGCACGTGTGTGCGCGTGCACGTTCATTTGGAAGTGATCTCCTGTGTTTTCCCTGTTGCAGAGCACAGAAGCGTGTGGTGTGGAAGCTCAAAGCTCTCGCCCACATCAAGAGAAACCATCCGGCCTTCCAGCCACAGGCCCCCCACCCCCCATCCCCCCATGCCCCTCTCAGGCGTAATAACAGAGCCATCAAATAGCCATATTTATAATCTCCGAACGGGCCAATTTTAAAGTGGTCAGCTCCAGAGGTACAGGAATTGTTGAGAGCAATTTGCGGTTTCCATTCTTAAAAGAGGCACCATCCCAGTGGCAAATGAAATAAAGTCAGTATCCTTCTTTCCCCCCATTTGTCAATATGAAAAAGCTGGGTTCAATTACGTCGTTGGCTTTCACTCCGATATCACTTCGAAAATGATTGATTTAGAAATCGGGTTGGGCAAAAATAATTGTCTTATAATGCTGCTCCGTGTTTGTGCAACGGAGAAATTAGAGCACATATAAATATATATATATATATATATATACATAGCACATTTTCCCCAAAAAACTCAATGAAGAGCTTGCACCAACTTACCTGGTGTGTGGTGTCACTACAGGAGTACCGTGTGCTCGGTACCTCCGTTTATCCATAAATAAAAACTCACCTTTGCATGGACAGCGTTCCGATGTGGAAAAGAGGAGTTTGAGTGGGAGCGTGCAGCATCTGGTTCAGCGGCAGCAGATCAGCATACATGAATACATTTCGTCTGGTCATTATCGTGCCGTTATGGAGCCCAGCGCCTCACCCCCCCCCCCCCCCCCCCCCCCCCCCTTCGTTTCCAGCCTCCCGTCACTCGGTATCTGACACTGATGAAAAATGTGTCTGGATGGCCGCAGCATTAGCATTCTGTGTTCTCTATACGTTGAGATCAGATGACTCCTGTGTGATAGATGTGGGTGCCGGTTCACAAATATTTCGCCCTTCGCTTTCTGCATGCATTTGGCTCCATAACACATCGTAGCCGATTGGAGGTCAATCACTTACAACTTGAAAGGTTTAACCAATTAGAAGTGGATTAACTTAAGATGCTGCACACACTGCTGCATATAGACTGGATTTACTCTCAGAGAAGAGAGAGAACAGTTGGGGAACTGTCACGCAATCCAAAATAGATTTTTATTATCAGAGTAGATCATCATTCGGGAGATTATTAGATTACATGCAAACGTATGAAGGGATATGAAGAGTATAACAAACAGTAACGGTATAATAACTTGATTTTGACGAGGCATGATCAGGTAATGGGAACCACCATGAGGCCCTTATCAATTCATCTTATTGGCATGAACGACCACAAACTAACCAATCTGTTAGTATGAAGCCTTGGTAATAAAAAAAAACAATAAAAAAACGAATCTGTGAACAATTAACACGTTATTTTCAAAGCGCAGACGCCCTCATTATGAAATAAGTCGGGACATATTCATGTCAACTGAAGAGAATCCTTATGAAGAAACGCCAATGACAGCTTCGTCAGCTCCATTTGTCTAAATAAGTGACACGCTTGGCTGGATATCAATGCACAGCGATGTAACAAAATATTAAGGGTGAATAACTTGGGGCGCTGAACGGTTACAGAGCATTACCACATTCCCACAGAGGGCTTCTATTTCTGCTGGGAAATATGTGAAATCCCACTCTGCCTTTTTTATTGTTGTAATGGCGGTCCGACCCAGGCCAAGGAGCCTATACGTATATACTTATAAAGTTAAATATCTATATTATTCATTAAGATGAACCAAATCAGCACGATAGATCTTGAGCTATTAAATATGAGTTTCGGTGGCCATATGAAGCCAGAATCAATATCAGACCCATTTGATGTCAATATACAAAAGATTCAGTAAAGTCTGAACTTCATTGTCAAAAACATATAATATGTGAATAAAGAAACACAATTCCACCATAAACATTAACACAAACCATAAATATGACTCAAAGTGACCCCAAAGTGGCTGAGAATGCACCCTGAGTTTTGAAAAAATGGCAATTAAAAACGTTAGCTAAATGCTACATGCTAAAGCTCAACGGTTTTGGAATCCTTAGACAAAAGACAAAGATACGCACAAGAATGTCATTTTTGTCCAGCAAAAACTATTAAAATTGACTTACTTATGGCTGAAATATGAATATATAGAGATAAGGGCACAGATGTTGTGATACAAGATGCATTCAAGTACGCCCGGAGAAGGTATGGCACTTTCAGTGCTGGTCGAGTTGACGCGATTTCTCGAAATGTCAGAACTAAAATAATTATAAAAAATACTTAACTTCACTCAATCAAAGCAAAACCTCGCACAGATACTTCTTAGATATAGATCTATATTATACAATAAAGAAATGTCTTTGGGAATATCGTTAAGATAATACAAATGAACGGTGAAATATATGTAACTTTTTTTTTCTGTGTATTATCATAAACTAATATACCACTAACACATATATGACCGTCGTAGAACGTTTCTGGGCTTTGGTACATTATTTTGGAACGTGTATTTTAGAAGCCCAAACATCTGCAGTTTCAAACTATTAATATACAACGAAGCCTTTTGACCCGATAACCGTTTACTCATTTGCACCCCGACTTCAAAATGGAGGGAAACCGCTGAATCCTTAACCCCCTTAATCGCATTGTTTACCGCCGCCGGATCCTGACAGATTCTTTTTTTTTCCGGGACTCGGCGATATGCAGCGCCAGACCCGCGGCGGCCATTACCTCCGGCCGCCTTTCATCCGCCTGTCCTCACCGGGCGCCCCCCGCCCCCGAAGGGCTGTGCTCACGCATGCCACCCTCATAATCAGCCATCGTGATATGCAAATGAGTACAGGAGGGGCGGCGCTCGCACATGTGCAGTCGATGACCAGAATACATCAAGGGACAGCTGGCACGAAAATGGCCTCTCTCGTTTTTTTTTGGTTTTTTATTTGTAGTGAAGCATAAGGAAGAAATATTGTGGGAGAAAAAAAAAAAAAAAAAAAGAGGCCAAACACAGAGCTGTTAAAACACGGACAAATTACAGCACCGTCTGAGCAGGAAGGAAGCCGGCTTTATACACTGCTCAATGACTTCCTGTTTGACATCCGCCAATCACACACTCACAAAGGGAGGAAGAGAAAAAAAGAAGAAGAAGAAGTAGAGACCCAGTGTCATCTAAACACTGCTTGTGTATTTATGTGACTCCACTCGAGTGTGTGTGTGTGTGTGTGTGTGTCACGGACGTAGAGGAGGATGTTATCAACATGGCAGTGATGAGAGATGAATGGCGTCCTGAGGGGGGCTCGGCCTAATCCCCCTGCACATGTGAGCTCGGCCCTACCACCCACTAAAAAATAGGACTCCTGGATACACACACACACACACACACACACACACACACACACACACACACACACACACACACACACTCCTCGACTCCTGGCTCGGTTCGTAAATCAGCGGCCGGACGGCGAGGCCCGGCACTTGGCAGAGTATCTGACGAGCCTCTGGCGGCCGCCGCCTGTCCGTCATCCTGCCGCCGCCGTCCCTCAGGCGGCTTAATTAATGTGGCAATTGAAGGCCGCATGTCATAATGAACACACAGCCGCCTCTATCTGAGCTTGTTATGCTTGCCCCTCCTCCCCCCACGCCCCCCTCCCGTTGAGGATACGTCCCGTGTACGCTTCGGATATTTATAGGCAATGGATCTATTAAAATGCACGAGGGCGAATTAAAAAACAAATAAATGCGAAGGCGGACTCGGGAATGTTTGGAGAAGGGGATTTCAGAGTTTGACGTGTTTTCACAGGGAAGCTGTCGAATTTATCACTTTCACTTCTGTTTCATCGCTGAGGACACACAGGCTGCTTCTGCTGGGGAGATCGTTCATTTCCACGAGGATCCCTGCTCGCCGAAAGGGTGAAATATGCCCAGGAAGCCGCCTTAAAGGAGTCAGGTCACCGGTCCAACGTTTTTTTTTTCTTCAAAGAGAATAAATAAAAAGGCTCACTTTAACCAAAGCGAGTGATGACAGAGAGCCACATGCATCTCTTTTTCCACCGCTGACCATGCAGCACATCTAACCTTTATGGAGGGTTGTAACTCCTTGAGCTCATTGCTCAGCCTCAGGCGGTGGGTTTCTCTGAGGGGGGTAACGGCATCAACATGACAGGCACAGGTAGAGGTTAATGCCTCCCCCATTTGTAACTATTTGCTCGTTGTCACGCCACAAGCCTCGGCTATAAAGACTTCATAAATCACCTGCGTCGATCCTAAAACTACAGACAGGCTGATTTACGGCTACAACTTCTAACAGACTTCTCATCCTCCACAGCCCCTCCCTCTTCTCTGCCTCCACTATTCCCTCAACTCTCCTTTTCACTCTCTCCTCTCCAGGAGTCTGGACTCTGAGTTAGCACCACAGCAAGCCAACACACACACACACACACACACACACACACACACACACACACACACACACACACACACACACACACACACACACACACACACACACACACACAGGAAAAGGATCTACTTCTAGTGAGGGCTAATAGGATGTGACATCATTCATGGCGGACTGGGGCGTGTGACATGCCAACCCTCTCTGAAGGCGGCTTGTTTTTCAGAGCCTCTTCAGGGTTGTGGGTCCCGAGCAGTCCTCCAGACCGATGTGAACCCTGCAGGAGAACCCAGACCTGAGCCGAGCCGTGCTGACGGGCGGGTCCGAGTGGGGTCGGCTTGCCGTTTGCTTTGCGGTCGGTGCGGTTTGCTTTGACCTGTATTTTGGCCCTCTGGGCTTGCCGTATGGGACGCATCAACAGCTGACAACCTACGGCATTGTGATGCATTCATGCTCCATGCAGTGAAAAGGTATAACATTATCTGGATGTTTTCGAATGGGAATTTCTTTGCCGAGAAACTTGAATAAATGCAATTGTTTGATTTTTTTTTTTATATTTTTGATATATAGTTGATATTTTCACATTAAATAAAAAAGATATTTGAGAGAGAGAATGAAAGCAAAGAATCCTCTGAAAATAAAAGACAGATGCTCCTTTTTCCTACAACCCGGCGTTCTGTGGACCCTGAACATGCCATTGAAAGGTAAAGCGTTGACTCAGGTGTGAAACCCCGAAGAGGGCGGAGTTAGGATTGTTTAAAAAGTGACAACCCCCCGGGCCTCGTATGGCTCATCTCGGCCTCGTCTCTGACGGAGGACGATCACCCTCTTGTCACAAATCCTGCAGTTTTGATCTCGTCGCCCTTCGGCCTCGGCCTGGAAGTGGGCTCGTACGTCTGAATTACGACCCTGAGCCGAGTGCACATGATGCACTCACCAGATCCCGGAGCAATAAATCACCATACTGGACGTCAGGTCACACTTGAGGGGAATTTAGGGGGCTTTAATCTGTAAATCTGAGCTACCTGCTGAGATTACACCTCTTGTACTTTGAACACTTACACACCATACGTCTTGTTTTCCCTGTCTCGGGCCATGTGCTATTCCTCAAGCTTCGCTGGTCTCGTTGCTCTGGGAAGACCTTCAGCCGGTCGCCTTTGAAGCCCAATCCAACTCCTCTGTGCAACTCAAAACCATAAAAGTGAAACATTTTTTAAAGAGAGTCTTTGTTTTCGGTCATTGAAGAAAGGAAACGGTCTTTCTCGGATATGTTTGTACTCAAAATAGTGGACTCTTTGTTTCCAGAGACGTTGGTTTGTTATGGCTTCGCGTCTCTGTTCCTGAAAGCTCTCCGTTCGGCCTCGACCGGGCCCGGCGAGTCGCCGAGGAGGCCGAGAGCCTCGGCTGGAGCGACGGGGGCAGCCCTGATAATCGTGTTTGACAGCCGGGGCGCAGAGGCGATGATTTCCCACAATGCACCAGTAAAAACAAACAGCATGCGAGCGTGTGAAGAGCGATGGAGGGGTGCTGTTCACCACACTCTGGAGCACTGACGCCATCAGGCCTGGCGTGCGCTGGCCCTTTAAGACACTTATGATGAGCATAACCTCCCCGGGCCCCGACTCCGCCCACTTTCTGCCACTTTGGCTTCTAATCCTGGTGAAACGGGTCAAACCACCGCTGCTACCCCATCACCCCATCACACACACACACACACACAACTGAAAGCTAATGTTTCCTCCCATCGTCACCTCCCACAGCACACAACATCTACAGATTATGTGGAATATAAAACTTTAAATTCATGAAAACACAACCTATAGTTAACATGAGGGTTAGGGTTTGATAGATTGCCATCTTAATTAAATATAAATGTCTGAAAACATGAAAATATAAATCACTTTTTGTTAATAATGAACTTTTAACACACATAAAACAACAAAGGGAATTTTTGTATTTACACATTTTTATTATTTTTATTATCATCTGTGTATTTTTTGGGCTCCGTGGGCTCAAACGGACGAGTTTCTACTGGACAATTTATTAAAAATAAAGATTTTAATCTTAATGGCTCCCTCCTCACACCGGCTGGACACGTGATGCATTCAGGCTGCTCGGCCTGTATCGCATCTGCAGGACGCAGTATGGATGACCCATGGGACGATACGGGGGGGACAGGGTTCACACACAACACACACACACACTACGACACACACACTACGACACACACACTGCGACACACACACTACGACACACACACTGCGACACACACACACACACACGCTGTGGTTTTCTCCTGCGGCCGCTCAGCCTCTCCATCCCTCAGGGATCACACAGCGTTGCTGGGCACTCACATCCTCGGCTGTGGGCAGAGAGCCAGCAGCTGGGGTTAAAGCTGGAGTGTGTGTGTGTGTGTGTGTGTAATCTGAGAGGAGGATTCATTAAGGAGGAAAGAGGAAAAGGTGGCGGTTACCTATCACGTACTGCATCATGCACAAAAGGAACAGAGGAGGAGTAAAGGTGTGTGTGATGGAGAGGCGGGCGGCTCTCTAACGTACGGACCCTGTGGGAGGAGTTTGATCTCTCAACGTAAATTAAATATATTCAACCTGAATGTTGTTGCAATCCTAAAATAGAACTAACAAATAATAATATCAATTTATGTGCAATATTATTGTCATAAATCTGAGTAATATTATTTTTTAATATCAATGACTTTTTTTATCTTCGTTTCTATTATATTGTTAGTATAACTTCTTATAGACTTTGTTTTTTTACTTTAGTTGAATTATTTACTTTATTAATTTACTCTATTTTGCATGTCAGTTTTACACTTAATAATTGTACTTCTATTGTATAATATATATAGCTCAGGCTTGTTGATGACACGCATCAGCACAGTGAGGGTGTGAGAAGGGAGAACGGAGAGGAAACAAGGGAGGCATCGAGGAAGGACCGCGATGGGAAGATAAGAGGTGGATTATCGAGCTCATTGCTCGGCAACAAGTCCCCCGGCATCCTTTCCTCGGCTCAGCCCCTAAAAACCTGTGGAAAGTTTCCCCTCCTCTCCGGAGGGTGCCCTTCTTCATATCCGCCTATCTGGCCCTCCACTCTCTTCCCGTGTTTTAGGAAAATTCCGCTGGTGGTGATGGTGCGGCCCTGCAGCCCTTAACGTCTTCCATGTGACCGTGACGGAGGGCGGTGTGTTTGTTTGAGGCAAACAGAATCAGTCGCCACTTCATGCATTTAGTTTACCTCTCCGAACCTGGAAGTTGACGTTCCACCAGAGGCTCGCGTGGGCGTGTGGGCTCCCCCCCCCCCCCCCAAAAAAAGAAACCCCCACGCCATCCCCGTCACCTCCCTCCCCGAGCTGCACTTTATTTTTCAACGTCTTTGCGACAAAGTCTTTGACACGAGGCTCGAGGCCAAGAGGGAACGGGAGACGGAGCCAGGGAGACATTTGCAATGGGCTTGTTAAAAGTCACCAATTAGGAAAAAGGCCTCACACATAGTCGCTCGGGCCTCGCCAGGCGCAGAGTCCCAGATCAGGACAACATCGCCATCTGCAGGACAGGAGTAGAACTGAAGCCCAAAGAAAAAAAGAAAAGTTGTTCCAAAAAGTTGTTCCACATCCCAGTGCGACCAAAACAATACACGTACAACAAGACCAGCTTTAAGGAAGTCCAGGTGCACGCCTCGCTCTTTGGCCTCCTGGGCTGCAGGTGGCGCTCTGCTCCCCCCCCCCCCGGCTCACGGCCGCGGTCAGAGCTGGAGGGCAGCCCTGTTTGTTTAGCCGACGGTGTTGACGCCCACCCACAGGTGCCAAAGGTGCAGCGAGGGCCGTGCCAGCTGTTTGCAAGCCGCAGCCGCTCGGCTTCACCCGGCCTGATCTCACAGGAAGGGAGGAAGTGGTCGAGTTACCCAGCAGCAAATTTGAGGTTTATAAAAAAAAAAGGGAGAAAGCCGTAAAAAAAATCCAAGTGCAGTTTCTTTTAACTCAGCAACGAGCCGGGGTGAGGCACTCCGTCTCAATCTGTCGTTATTTCGCTGTCATTAGTGTTGACTCTGTCAGAGATAATGGAGGAGGAACATAAAACACTCGTGTTATGATTCAGTGGCAGCAAACAGGGAGACGAAAGGCGGCGGCTCCGGTTTCATGGACGCCTGATTGCCTCGTAAAGTCAGATTAATTACGCTATTAATCCGTTGTTACCTGTGTCACACCGGGGAACCACCCACAGCGACCGCAGGCCGCACACGAACCCAACACAATGTTGCTCCGGAGTCCGGCTGCAAGGGGGGGGAATACCTTTTCCTTCCTCGTGATAGCATAAAGCTGCATTTTATTTGAGATGTGAAATCAGTCAGGCATGTCCAGCGAAAAGCTTACCTTAGCACGTCGCTGCCAAGAAGCAATGTGGAAGTGGGGGGTAAGGTCGGGAGCGCTGGCAGCAACAACGGAGCTCAGTTCACACTCAGCTGTGGCATATTTGTAAAACTTCAAGTAAGAGAGAGAGAGAGAGAAAAAGAAGCTTTTAAATCAGTTCCACTCTCCAGTAAATTACAACCCTGCATTTTTAATTTCCTCTCTCCATACAATGTTATTCATTGGCATCCAAGCCAAACACGGGGGCCCTGCAGCCGGCAGCGCTCCGCAGGACAAGCCGTCCTCTCATGCAGCCGCTACCTGTCCGGAGCGCCGGGCCGGGAGAATGCGCCGCTTGATGCCGAGCTGAGAGGTGTGTGTGAGGTGGAAGACGAAGAAAAATAGATACGGAGTGTGTGGATTTAATCAACTTTTTTTTTACATGACCAGAATTTGGACTGGGTTTACATTTGAAAGTGGTTCGAGATCCTGATGGCTGATTATTACGCAATACGTCAAGAGGTGTCCGTCGTCTTTAAGGAGAGCCGGTCGAGTGGATCAAACAAGACTCCAAAAAGGGCAAAAGCAACCAAAAAGGCCTGCGACGAAAAACTGCTGCCGCGCCGAATGCCGAAATTCATGGACTTTGCATACTAATATTTCACGGCATTAATATTGCAATTACACGCCAAGAAGAGAACGTGCACACCCGAACACGCTCGGTGCGGTGCACGCCTCAGGAAACTGTCAAAGCCCCCCCAGGCCCCTCCCCCTCCACGTACCACTAGAAAGAGACCTGGCTGCTGAAACAACATGAAGCTACTACGATAGCGACGCCTCATTCGTTAGCATCACATATACCAGGGCTCCTTGTGGTGAAGTCCGGTCTCTAGCCGGTGTAGCAGCCTGCAGGCCACCGTACCTGCAGTACCTCCTGTTTGCAACCAGGCGACCCTCCGGTCACGGGGTCACGGTTCACGTTGCATCGAGCCGACTGAAACACATTGGGAGTGTTAGACGCTGCAGGAACAGAAGTTAAAGAGGTGCATCTAAATCTGCATTTGTCACCCGTGGGCCCATGTTTGCCAGAGACGTCGACCAGGTTTCAAACACGAAAGAGGATCCGCGGATCTCCTTTAGCGCTCCGGACCGCCCTGCGTCTGCTAATTCAGCTGTTTCTGAGCCGCACAGGGAGGACAAGGCACCTGGCTTTTGCTTGGACAGGCCTCGCATGTCTCCGTAATCCGGAGAGACAGCGGTGGGCGTGCCCCCCCCCTGAAAACTCCTCGTTAGATTTCGCCCAGAACACAACAACGTAATCGCGTCGCTGCCCTCGGGCCGCTCGGCCACATTGTTGTTGCCGGGCGGGAGACACCGGATCGGGTTCCAGCAGACGGCGCTGACCTCGGGCTCCACGGCCCACCAGAACAGGGGCGCTGCAGGCCGGCCTCCGCGTGGCGCTCGGCCAAGCCAAACATTTTAACTTTCATAGACGAAAACAAAGACGCTTCGCTTCCCCACCCCCTTCCAATTTCTCCCAGTTCTAAAATATATATATATTATTTTTTCAAAGCATTGAGAGGACATGTTTCTACTAACTTTTTTTTTTTCATGCTCTCGCAATTTTGTGCTGCTGTTGCACAATTCTGCCAAAAATTCCTCCCGCACACCCCCTCCGTCTTTCTGCTCCAGTGTTGATTATTTGTCTTTTTTGTCTTTTCTTTCCTGCTAAATGTGTTATTCATCCTGTTCCGTGTGTCTCCGGGCACACTTCAGAACGGGATGTAAAATAAACAGTGGCGTTTTCACCCCTGTCGCTGGGCCTCGGCTGCACATACCTGTAACAATAAACGGCTCCGGGATTGTTTATACTCATCTCCAGTTGGAGGACACAACAGGAACCGGAGTGTGTGTGTGTGTGTGTGTGTGTGTGTGTGTGTGTGTGTGGATTTGCTCGGCAGACGCCCACTACGCAGCGCAGGGTTGGTGGGCGCTACTAGACCATGATGGAGCGGAGGCTGCTGGCAGGTAGTGTGGACTCTGTCTGGCAGCGCCGGGGTTTACCTTGGAGTGACACCAACCATCTGCATGCTATAAGGACTAAATTGCCAGCTTGATGTCCAGCAAGCGAGACAAAACCGTTCCACATACATGAGCGTGTGTGTGTGTGTGTGTGTGTGTGTGTGTGTGTGTGTGTGTGTGTAAGGCTGCGTAAGAGAACCAGACAGAGACAGAAATACTAAGACGGAGCAAACACAGCCATCACTGTGCAGCACCCATCTCGTTCTGTTAAACTCATTTGTCATTTTCCATTTTACTGCTTTGTTTATAGTAGAAGCTGCTCTTATCACCGCCCTGAAGCATCCTGTATTATGGTCTGTTTCACTCTAAATGAGCATCATTCACTAAATGAACATCATGTTCATAGAGTCATTTATATAGACTTCTATACAACCAGAGGAGTCGCCCCCAGGTGGTCAGGAGAGAGAATGCAGCTTTAACACATGACGCATAGACTTCTATACAACCAGAGGAGTCGCCCCCTGGAGAGAAAAGGCAGCTTTAACACATGAAGCATATACTTCTATACAACCAGAGGAGTCGCCCCCTGGTGGTCAGGAGAGAGAATGCAGCTTTAACACATGAAGCATATACTTCTATACAACCAGAGGAGTCGCCCCCCTGGTGGTCAGGAGAGAGAATGCAGGTGTAACACACAAAGCATAGACTTCTATACAACCAGAGGAGTCGCCCCCTGGTGGTCAGGAGAGAGAATGCAGCTTTAACACACAAAGCATAGACTTCTATACAACCAGAGGAGTCGCCCCCTGGTGGTCAGGAGAGAGAATGCAGCTTTAACACATGAAGCATGGACTTCTATACAACCAGAGGAGTCGCCCCCTGGTGGTCAGGAGAGAGAATGCAGCTTTAACACATGAAGCATGGACTTCTATACAACCAGAGGAGTCGCCCCCTGGTGGTCAGGAGAGAGAATACAACCCCCTGTCGACATCGACTCTCCATCCAGCCTCATGTCACTGACCTCTTCCACACAGTGGATCTGGCACCAGGCTCAGATTCCCTGTTTGGAGTCCAGGTCTCCTCCTTCGCTCCGTTTCATCGTCTTCCGTGTCGATCCTCTGTGCAGCCATAAAGCCGACATGACGGGTAAGCAATCATTCAGCTCAGACGTACACTGTGGACGGACACGAGACAAGGAAGCACTGACAAAGTGAAGGGTTGCAGAGAGGTAACCCTGAGAATGGGCCGCTTGTGCTATAAAGAGTCGCAAAAAACCTTTGGGTTGCTGTGCAGAGAACGCTCCATAAATAATCTGCTCGGCGTCTCAAGGCGCAACACGCCAGGCAGACGCCTGCGACCCGGCTGACAAGACAAATTAAAAAAGCCTTCATTACCCTTCAGTCATCCAGGGGAAACACACTTTTAACAACTCGAGACAATCACAGTGTGGATGTCGTTCGGCCAATCCGCGGCCGGCTCCGGGGTCCTGATGAGTTTTCCAGAAGGATGTGGGACTCACAAGTGTGGCAGCTGCTTAAAATAAAGTGACAATATTTAATGGGGTTTCAAACCTCAGCGAGTCACAGCATCCTGCCAAGCCCCATGACGATGGCACGCACCCAAACCCCCGTTTTTTTATCGAACAGGACACGGTGGAGCGAGCTTGTTCTCCCAGCCCGGTGCCATTAGGAGGCCTGGATGCAGTCAAGCATTCTGGAGACTTTCGTTTCCCACCAGCAGGAGCTTATTTTGGGGTGTTTTCATACGCGCCATACGTGCACATACATCAACGTGTAGGTAAAAAGCTCTCCTGGCGACCGACGGCGTCAGAAAATCCTGTGAAAAGTGAAGTTAATCCCAACAGTCACTTTGGGAGGTCTATACGGGAAAGTTGTTTTCATCACGATGATTAAAAATTCCCAAATGAAGAACATTCTGCATGCGACTAGTAACGTGTGCAAATATCGATTCATCTCGTTTCGGCTGTCTCCGACGCAGGCGATAGAGACGAGAGAGAGAGAGGGAAAGGGGGAGAGACTCGGAGACTAACAGGAAATGCAATTACTGTCTGTCTGGGCGCAGCATTCCTCAACAGTACGGCCAATTTCACAGCAATTTTAGTGAGTCAACAGGTCGCATGTAATCATAATGAGCACCTTAATGTTTTCACGCGGGGCGCAGCACCCCTTTGCGGTTTCATCCCTTGACCATTTGACGCTTCGAATCATCTGCAGGCTGCTCCAACTGTACACAGGAGCTGCAGCCGCCCCCCCACCCCTCCACCACCACCCCCACCCCCAACCCCGAGAGGAGGCCCACCGCACTCTGTGTTTGTGGACTACTGTCATTTAAAGGCCGTGTCAACAGGGATCGGGTTCCCCACGTGGTTTCCTCTTATGGGAGCGCTGCCGGGGCCTCGGGTGGTGAGTCTGTGTTTTACGCTGCACTTTTCAAGTGTGTGACAGGTTACGGTTAAGACTTTCTGTTGGGGGTCGTGAAGCAGATAACAACTCGCAAACAGACGGCTGCAGGGCGGGTTTTATACCTCTGAAGTGTTAAAGGTTTTTTTTTCTGGGGGGGAGAGTTTTCCTTGTTCTGATGTGAGGGTCCCGGGACAGAGGAGGTTGTAGGTGTACCGCCATAGTGAGCATGTTAGCATTTCCATAGTGAGCATGTTAGCACCGTCATAGTGAGCATGCTAGCACCGTTATAGTTAGCATGTCATAGTGAGCATGTTAGCATCTTCATAGTGAGCATGTTAGCATGTCATAGTGAGCATGTTAGCACCTTCATAGTGAGCATGTTAGCACGTCATAATGAGCATGTTAGCACATCATAGTGAGCATGTTAGCACGTCATAGTGAGCATGTTAGCACGTCATAGTGAGCATGTTAGCACGTCATAGTGAGCATGTTAGCACGTCATAGTGAGCATGTTAGCACGTCATAATAGTGAGCATGTTAGCATTGTCATAGTGAGCATGTTAGCACCGCCATAGTTAGCATCGTCATAGTGAGCATGTTAGCACGTCATAGTGAGCATGCTAGCACCGTCATAGTTAGTACGTCACAGTGAGCATGTATGCACGTAATAGTGAGCATGTTAACATCTTCATAGAGAGCATGTTGGCGCATCATAGTGAGCATGTTAGCATCTTCATAGTGAGCATGTTAGCACGTCATAGTGAGCATATTAGCACGTCATAGTGAGCATGTTAGTACGTCATAGTGAGCATGTTAGCACCGTCATAGTTAGCATGTTAGCACCGTCATAGTGAGCATGTTAGCACATCATAGTGAGCATGTTAGCATCGTCATAGAGAGCATGTTAGCACGTCATAGTGAGCATGTTAGCACCGTTTTGTTAAAAGGTAGTTCAGCCTGACAGCAGCTGAGCGTCGCAATCCACAAAAGTATCTGAACTCTAATCAACCACATCAGAGCCTCCTGCTTCTGCTTTTTCTGCCTTTTCTCAGAAAGAAGTGTAAAAAAAGAAAGCAGAAGTTGTTGCAGCAGATGCAGCAGAGGCCGACACACAAGGGTATTGAAGGAACACACACATGTTCACTGACACACACGTGTACACGGACACCACACAAGCAGCTGCTGTGAGTCCAGGTCGTCCGTGCATTCCTCTGCCGGTGCCAAAATGATTAAACAAATACCCCCTTTGTGCGCAGCAGCCTTGATTGAGCGGAGTTGTACGTTAAAAAAAAAAACGAAATACAGGAAAGTGCCTTTGGTGGTGCCAAAATTCACTTACCCTGTTAAAACATCGCCGCTGTCAAAGTTTACTCTCTCACATGGAAACTACATTTATCAGGCCTCTCCTGAGCATTAAAAAAAAAAAACTGAATGAGTGTGATTATTTATGTGAAAAATAAACACTGAAACTTTATCTGCATTAGTGGTCACAGAATGCTGACACCAATAAATTTCAGCAAGAGATCATGTGCAGTGCCACCGGCGGGAGTGGAAATGGGGTTGTTGTGGTTCTCTTAATAGATTGTGAGATCTTTAACATGATACCAGCCGAAGAGGATCTGACAAATTATACAGCGTTTCAGAAAATTCAGAGAGGGAAATTCTTCTTCATTCGTGTAATTTTAAATGAAAAGATATGGGTTATTGTTGTCACTTGAACCTGGGAAATGATCCTTCCACTTTAATAAATTTTAATTAGCTTGTAATTTCCTCCAACATCTACAGATCGACGTGTTCGAATAAAAGATCTGACTGGAGGAGAGTACCATCTACAACTGCCTATAATCTGTAAAAATAAGAAATATCATAGTGTAAAATTGTGCATGTACTGTGAGGGATATGGAATGAATGAGATGAGCAATCCTGCCCTCTAGTGGTGAGAGTCTGTCATGCAATTTAATGACTCACTAGTTCATATTTAGATAAATTCAGGTCTGAAACAAGTGGATTTACAGATTAATAGCAAAATAAGCAGCAACAATTTTGGTAATGTTAGATTATGTTAGATTTTGTATGCAACAATATGCTTTTTTTTCTGTTTCCAACTTCTCAAATCTTGAATATTTCTTGGTCTTCTCTGCTAGAAAATCGAGTTTTGTACCGTTTCCGATTAAAAACTAGGACATTTGAAGATGTCACGTTGTGGGAAACGAGGCCAAACAATTAATCGCTGTATAGAGGAAAAGAAACTGAGCTGATTGTCAAAGTTTCTCAAAAAACAGCATTCATATAAAATAATTTCCCTTCCAGATGAAAAAAAAACAGCAGGGATTCATATTAAATTGCTGAATGTGTGCTCGTATGAAGCTCCCATCTCATGAAGCCTTACGCTCTGAAATATCACCTTTTGCATGCTCTCAAACAAACTTTCAAAATAGCCCATAATGCATACTTCCACGTTTGAAAAGCTCCCAGGAAGCCGGCTCTGATTGTGTGATTGAAGCCGCCTCCTCGCATCCCACTGGGCTGTAATGTGCAGACGTCCACACAGGCGGCGTCGCTGTTTATTCCCTCACACGCTCACACTCAGCGTCTCTGTTTGAGACGACGGAGCACTGAATTATGAATGGGCACCTCCTTTGATTTCATATTCCAATAGCTCGACGCCGTCGTGTATACGCCGAGGCCTTTTCCGAAGAAACCTGCATTATTGAAGTGAGGTTTTGTTTAAAACCGTGTAACCTGCCTCTCTCGGGACGTTTTCCCGGAGACAGTTGGACACCGTTGCACACGCCGACGAATGGAGCGCTCCCTTAAATGCATCATTCATGAGAAATGCTGTTTTCTCTTTCTTTATTTCATGACATACCCTTCCCTTTGGTTTGCCTAATAAGGTCTTTAGCACGCAGATCAATAGCAATTTATTGCATTGCCAACGGCCTCGTGCGCTCAAAAGGAGGATCTCGGCAATAAATAATAAAAGTTACGGGTCAGTTGGTCCAGTTTGAGAGTGTTGAGCATCTCATGATGTGCTTGGCATGTCCTGCCAAGAAAATGAAAAAAAATACATTAAAGTAAAGCCACCATTTTCACTTTAAGCTCATTTACAGTATTTTTACCCATCATGCCTCACTCAATGTTGCATCTCATGCCTGCAGCTTCACCGTGTTGCTGCCAGTTATTCACACGATAACCCAAACCCAAGCCCTACCAAGCTTATTGGATCTAACTTAAAGTCTTTTTTTTTTATTACGTTAAGGTCAGTGGATCCAGAGTCAATTCAATTCAGTTTATTTTGCACAACCCAAAATCACAAATTAGCCTCTGAGGGCTTTACAATCTGTACTCATATCCCAGAACCTCACATCGGATCAGGAAAAACTCCCATCAAAAAAAGATGGACGCATGCCATCGCTGAGGACAGATAAGCACCTGGTAACACACACACACACACACACACACACACACACACACACACACACACAAAATGACTTATTTCTAAACCTGATACTTTCACTAGATGGCGATGTCACTGCAGGAACTCAATACTTTTATTCTGACACCTGCAGCTCAGACATTACATTAAATATTAAGCTGGGACCATCAAGCTCACTTTGAGACCACTTTCCTCGAGTTATTAATAAAATAAAAAATATGTTTATGTTTAAAAATATACATGGACCTTTCATTGTCTCCACTGATAAGAAGCTGGAGGGGATGCACAGTCCAAACTGTACATTAATGCCAAAGTGCAAAACCTCTTAGTTAGGAGGTCAAATAAATGATCCAGGAAAAGTGGGCGGAGCCTCCTGTTTGCACTTTTTTAAATGTTTTATTATGTATTTTGTATGCTTAACAAATATCATTCTGCAAGAAAACCGTGCATTCTTCAGGTAGGAGCTGTTGCTCTTCGGCCATCGACCTCGCAGAGCCAATTTCTATATTTGATCTCCAGATGGATTTTTTCTTCCCATCGCTCCTCCTCACGCGGCGGGTATCGATCCCTCGTCGGTCCGCGTGACGCTTCGTGACATCGGATCGTTGTTGTTTTCATGCACCTTCCTAACGAACAGACGCTCGGTGCAGGTGCACGGGCTGCTGGTCCCTCTCGGGTCATGAGGAGCACGCGCACCGACGCCGCGCGCGTCCGGATGGAGGAACATTCGTCACGGCAGATTACCTCGCGGGGTTTGCAGCTTCGGTTGCCATGCCGACAGCCCTCCCGAGAGGACCCGAGGTTATGCAACCTGGAGCCTGCTCTTCATCCTCCTGCTCTTCATCCTCCTGCTCTTCATCAGCCGGTGTGTTGCTGTCATGAGGATGACACACATTATTAATCTACACACAGAAAAATGAAGGTGCCATCTGGAACCAAAAATGGTTCTTCAGAGTGATGCCATAGAAGAACCATTTCTGGTTCCACAAAGAACCTTTCAAACCGGGGTTCTTTAAAGAACCATTTCCTCAAATAGTTATTCAAAGAACCTATAAAGGTGCCTCAAAGAACCTTCAGCAAATGGTTCTTTGAGGCACCATTTCTGGTTCTTTGAAGAACCTTTCAAACCGGGGTTCTTTAAAGAACCATTTCCTTAAATAGTTCTTCAAAGAACCTATAAAGGTGCCATAAAGAACCCTTTTTGCAGGTTCTTTGAGGCACCTTTATAGGTTTTTCTGTTTTTTTCTGGTTTCTGGATCTTTGAAGAACCTAAAGAAAAAAAGGTTCCAGTCAAAACCCTTTTTAAATGGTTCTTCAACTAAAAATTGATTCTTTGAGTAACCAATTTATGGAAGAAAAACAACATAATTGTAATGAGTTTTTTTTTTGTGGCAATTATCTGTAGAAACCAGATTATGAAGGGTTTCTGAATCAATGAGTGAATCTCATATTTGAGCAGCTGTGGCAGACGAGGTCCTTTGATCATCTTTCTCTGTAAACATTGATAGCGCTCATTGCAGCTCATAGTTAATAACACGCTGGGTGGAACGAACCAGCCTGAAGAAGGCCGCCGGTCTCTGAACATGTGACCTCTACACGTTGGGTGATTATCGATGGATTTCACACTTAAATCTTGGAATAAGATCTGAAAGTATAATGTAATAGGAGCTCCATCTCTTGAGACAGAATTTGTTCTTTTGAATGCTGCATAATCACAATGCGTTGCCGTTTTAACTATTGATCCGATCTAATCACAGATGATTGATTTATTCCACGGCATTAAACAAGTCATTAAAGATGTTCCCGAGGCTTTCCAGCTGGTGTTCAGCGCTCCAGTTGCAGTGTTCACAGTTTTCATGGAGCATTTAAAAGTCTCATGTGTGAAGCTGATGATCTTTTGGAGGAAAGTTGTATTTAGGCTTAAAAAAAGAGGTACATTTGAGCAAAATACATGAAAATCGTCCGTAGCCTCAGTTTTGTGGGTTTCTCATCAGCAGATGAAGCAGATAGATTCCTGAGATAAGTATTAGACGGATATATTTCTATCTCATAAACATAATTTAAATTTCCATGCAGAAAATGGAAGAGCGAGACCTTTTTATTGTTCCCGCCAGCCATTTTTTTTTCCTCTTACTCCATATCGAATATATTACAAAAATCCTGATCTCCTCAATTGCCAACAGGCATCAGCATGCACACACACACACCTATAAAATACTACTTTAAAAAAAGACCACGCCACAATGCACGATTACTATGCCACATGTATGTGAAAAGAAAAGCTGCGGTGGTGGATGGAGAACCTGCTCTGAGCTGGAAATAAGACGATCACTTTCTATTCCAAAACTTAATCCAACAATACGAGTCGGACCACCCATGCTGACAGATCAAACCGTTAATCTCGCTCCACATATGGCTGAGTGTGTAATCTCATAAACCGGGATCAGAACCAGAACAAGCCGAGTGGGTTTTCACAAAAAGGTGCAGACAATGAACTTATGAGGAAATAAAAAAGTGCTGCAAAAAGTCCAGAACATAAATATAGAACATTATTACAATAACGCACGTCCTCTGCTGCTTCATGTTTTGAGGGAGCTGGTGTTAAAGCTCTGAGTTGTTTTGTCGGGATCACCAGACGGTGGACCTCCCAACAGAGTCGGGGAACGCCGGGAGGCTGAGGGACTGCTGAGGATGGAGCGCGATGCCGTTAAGCAAAGAGGAGCGGAAAGGTTTGCAGCTCCCAGATCAGTTCTGCAGAATCACCGTCAGGACACCAGGATACTGTGGCGTTGAACAGCTGGAGGCCCTCCAGACTCCGGTACATCCACACGGACACGGCTCCATGAAGCATACAATGGAAAACGAAGAGAAAAAGTATGTTTTTCCCCCGACTAGAAGCTGAAGTTGATCCAATCTGTTTGGCAGTGAACGCACATTGGACGTGACATTCCCTCTTGGCTGCGTTTTACTGCATGGATGAAGGGGAACACACCTTTCACTAGAATGCCCAATAATTCCCCGGATGATGAGGAACAAACGAGAAATGAAATCACAAAGTTACAGATTTTTGTCTTTACTAAAGAGGACATAACTTTGGAAGATGCACTTGAATTGAGTAACTGACTGACTTGGATACATGACATATTTAAATTGGTAGATTTTGTCCTCCATCTCTTATCCTGGACTCACAGTAGGAGGCGATTACTTCACAGTCAGTATGGAGAGGGCGAATGTTTACAATGATCCTCTTCTGTATGTACATATATATCAATATATGAGTTGTTCAGAACAGACTTGAAAGAACAGTACATACCTCAACTGCAAAAAAATACTTTAAATTAACAAATTAAATCTAAAATGTGTTAAGTTCTGCCCTTCTTTGGTCACATCCAGCCCTCCGAAGCAATTACCCGACACAAAAGCTCACAAGTAAACGTCTGTATATAGGCCACGAGTGTGGACGGAGTAGTTATTGGCAGGGCCATGAAGGTTCAGGCCAACCCCACATGCATGCATGCCTCTTGCATGATGTGATATTGGAGGAGTCATGCGGTGGTATCGATGTGCCATCAAGCCTCTCCGGGGGTTAACTACATGAACGTCGGCGGTGAGGTCAGAGAGGAGCCAGATATCTCCTCATATTGCATAATGTAATGTTCACTGGGAATAAAAGTGAGATGTTTCCCGCCACTTACCCTAATAGACTCATCCAGAAACACGCCGTTCAGGAAACACAGCTGGGTTGAACAACTTGTTGACATGTGGCGACAAAGAAATGCAGCAACTACAAGAGGTTTGATGGCTTTCTTTGTTGGATGAGTGCGCTTTCAAAGGCCTGCTTGTTGACGCTGGGTTTGTAAGCTCTGTCTGAGGAGAAAAAGACTGAATCACTCACAAATGGTTTCTATAGGCGCCGGAGGAGAAAAGATTCTACTTTAAGGACTGAGATGCGTGAGCGGCTGTTCATATGAGAGGGATAACTGTCCCTTAGCCCACATCAAAATATTAAAAAAAAAACAGAAAATGCATGTGTAACAAGGTTCGGTGTCCCCGGGATTCTTTCCGCCACGACGCCCACAGATTACACTCAGCGGTGACGGGTTTTCAAGTCTTTTATTTAGCACACTGTTTCTCTTTGCAGGCGCCTCTGTTGCCGTCCTCTGCCCTCCTCGGCTGCCGACACTGCAGGGTTTAAATACCCTCCCACACGCACTCACACACACACAGCCACAGGTGCGGCTCGTTCACCCTGATTGCCCGCACCTGTTCCCAGAGCCGCCCTTCGCTCTCCCCCTCTGCAGCCTCTGCAGTCTCATTAAGAAATCGTACTTATTTGACTCCTACGTGTTTCATATTCATATTTCAAAGGAAGCAAGATTTATGGAAGCCTGTTGCCGGCAGTAAAAGATAAACATATTTTTTAGATACTTAACCACAGAAAGCAGAAGCAGCTCTTTGGCATAAGAAACCCTGTATTTGACATGCAGAAATTGAAATTATAATTGTTTTTTTTATTATCATAGCTGAATTTTCTTTTAATTTCTTTCTTTTACTGTCCAAAACGGGCTTAAGCGACGTGTTTTTACCTGAATGGACAAAGTGACATTTTACTGTCCATCAGCTCTACAGAGCATCGCTTGTTTAGCTTACAAAAAAATGTCTGCCGTCGATAATAAACACAAAGGAGTATTACAGTTGAATCGAGGCTTTAATACTAAAAGCTCGTTGTATTTCCAACAGCTGCCGTCGGAGCGGGTAACTCTTGACCATAAACGGCATTTCTTCTTTTTATATATATATATATTTATACCTCACAGATACTAGATGTGAACTCTGATGTCTTCACGGCTCTTTTCACACACAGAGAAGTGCAAAGACCTCTGGGATAAATGTGGAGAGGGTGCCAGATACAGACGCTGCAGGCTACTTTAACCGGGGTTAAGAGTTCAGGGGTCCCCGGAGTCAGGACGAGGTAAGACTTTAAAGCGTCCTCAAAACGCCGATAATAGTTCTTCAAAGAACCGATAAAGGTGCCTTAAAGAACCATTTTTGCAGGTTCTTTGAGGCACCTTTATAGGTTTTTCTGGTTTTTCTGGTTTCTGGTTCTTTGAAGAACCTAAAGAAAAAAAAGGTTCAATAAAGAACCCTTTTTAAATGGCTGTTCAGCTAAATATTGGTTCTTTGAGTAACCAATTTATGGAAGGAAAACAACATAATTGTAATTGTAATGATTTTATGTTCTTTTTTTGGCAATTATCTGTAGAAACCAGATTATGAAGAGTTTCTGAATCTCGTATTTGAGCAGCTGTGGCAGACGAGGTCCTTTGATCATCTTGGGGCGACTGTGGCTCAGTGGTTAGCAAGTCAGTCTTTCAATCAGAGGGTCGGTGGTTCAAACCCCGGCTCAGCCAGTCCATGTCGATGTGTCCTTGAGCAAGACACTTAACCCTAATTGCTCACCGTTGCTGTGTCTACGGTCTACTGTATATCATGTAAGTCGCTTTGGATAAAAGCGTCAGTGAAATGTAATGTAATCTTTCTCTGTAAAAATTGATAGCGCTCATTGCAGCTCATAATTAATAACACGCTGGGTGGAACGAACCAGCCTGAAGAAGGCCGCCGGTCTCTGAACATGTGACGTCTACACGTTGGGTGATTATCGATGGATTTCACACTTAAATCTTGGAATAAGATCTGAAAGTATAATGTAATAGGAGCTCCATCTCTTGAGACAGAATTTGTTCTTTTGAATGCTGCATAATCACAATGCGCATGCCATTTTAACTATTGATCCGGTCTAATCACAGATGATTGATTTATTCCACGGCATTAAACAAGTCATTAAAGATGTTGTTCTTCCTCCCGAGAATTCAGAAGTTGTGAATTCAATATGACGCATATGAAGCCCGGTGGTTGGAGGATATCAAAAAGAACTAGACCCTCTGCATCTATGAAAACACCATTGTAATCGATGCCGAACCCCATGCACTCACACACATGAGAACACACACATTACACTCATGGACAAACACAGGCCTGGTTTGCGACATAAATCCCCCTGAGTAAGACATTAATCCCATTCTATTGTATCTTCAATTCAATCGAAGGCATTGTAGACAATACAGCTTGAGTCCCTCCTTCATTTTTCATTATTTATGCTTCAAAAAATGTCATGACAACAGCCTCTTGTGGTTTACATTAATTTAAATCATGCATTAATGCAACGCACTTTTTCCTCACGCAGCCAGTGTGTGTGTGAGTGTGTGTTTGTCTAAGTGGAGTGGTTTTTTTTTTAGGGCTGAGTATAATGTGGCATGAAGGGAGGTTTAATAATCAAAATCTGCCATAACACCGTGTGTGTGCGCGTGTGTGCGCGTGGTGGGGGTCTGTGAATCTATACAGTAAAGTAAATTGACCCTGGTAATGCCTGAAAAGGTGTCAGATGCTGCAGAGCACTGAAATGAGGGCTGACAGGAGATGCTCAGTCTTTCAAACACTCCTTTCAAGGGCAATTGAGACTGGAGAACCTGTCGTAGCTGGTTCTTTTTCCTTCTGGAAGTAATTTGAGCTTCTGTTTTGACCACCGACCAAACAGACATGGACGATAAATACGTGTCCAAACTGTCACCTGCTGTGGATTTCTGGACAGGGATGTATCTGACGGTAATCGGTGAGTACATTGCTTATTTATCCAATTTTAATACCTCGACTCGTCGATCTATTTTAGGATTCTGAAAAGGTGACGACTTATCTTTTTTCTATTGCTGCGGAAATGAAACACAAAGCCGCAAAAATGACTTATTGAATTCAGTTTATTTTGTATAGCCCAAAATCAGAAATAACAAATTTGCCTCGGGGGGCTTTACAATCTGTGCACATGCAACATCCCTGTCCCGGGACCTCACATCGGGAAAAACTCCCCCAAAAAAATTGAGAAAACCCTTTCATAGGGAAAAAAGGGAAGAAACCTTCGGGAGAGCAATTATGAGAAATCTAGCAATTAAATTTCTTGGTGTGCTTAACGTCTTCGCCGGAGGTCAAAAGACGCTTCAGGAAGGAGGATTTAATCGTCAAACTCCGCATTGTTCTACAACCCTGTCTCCTAAATGTTGCGTTCACCCAACGTAATTTTTAGGAGATATTTTTGAGGAGAAATGTTTTTATTACTTTTTTTTGTATGACTTATTTGTATTACCTTTTTTATATACCTTTTTTTTGTATGACTTTTTTATGACATTTTTGTATGTCTTTTTTTGTATTACTTTTTTGTAGGTTTTTTTATGACATTTTTGTATGATTTATTTTACTTTTCTTTATGAATTTGTTATGACTTTTTTGTATTATGACTTATTTAGTATGACTTTTTGTGTATGACATTTTTTCAGATTTGTTTCTGGCATTTTTTGAATTACTTTTTTGTATTTCCTTTTTTGTATAATTTTCTTTGTACAACTTTTTTGTATTACCTTTTTTGTATAATTTTTTTGAATTAATTTTTTTGTATGACTTTTTTGTATGTCTATTCTTGTATGACATTTTGGTTCAATTATTTTTGTATGACTTTTTTATGCCGTTTTTGTATGCCATTTTTTCATATTGTATTTTTGTATGAATATTTTGTATGACTTTTTTGACTTTTTTATGGCATTTTTTTTTAAATCTTTTGAAAAATCTTTTTATGACTTTTTTATGAAATCTTTGTATGACTCTTTACATTTTTTGTATGGCTTTTATGTATGACTTTTTTATGACTTTTTGATCATATTTTGTATGACTTTTCTTTATGACTTTTTAATGACATTTCGTATGGCTATTTTTGTATGAAATTTTGTAAAACAAATTTGTATGAGTTTTTTATGGCCTTTTTGTATGGCGTTTTTTCGTATTGTATTTTTGTATGACATTTTTTGTATGACTTTTTTGTTTGCAATATCATAATTTTGATTTACCTCTTCCTCCTCTAACTTTTTAACTGTGGGAAAACGTGTGTGTGTGAACACAATATCAGAGTTGGCAGAGTCTCTATATTATATGTAAGGAATGAGTCACGCTGATAGGTTCAATACTAGCTGGCTCTCTGTGCCATAACACAAACACGTGTATACAAATGTACACCTGCAAGGGAAGATCTGTCACTTCACTTCCTCTCCTGCTGGTGTCGCTTTGCATTCAGTGAACGACTGATGACTCCAGGCTCCTGCATCTGGTCAGCCGTGGTGCCATTCATCCCCTTGGTGCTGTGTCATGACCACTATGGGTGATCCAGCACCAAGGGGGGCCATCGTGGGGAGATCTGGAGGAAGATCAGGATCATTTGTCACTGAAGATATATATATATACAGTACTGTGCAAAAGTTTTAGGCAGGTGTGAAAAAATGCTGTAAACTAAGAATGCTTTCAAAAATAGAAGTGCTAACAGTTTATTTTCATCAATTAACAAAATGCAAAGTGAGCGAACAAAAGAAAAATCTAAATCAATTGATGAAATTAAACTGTTAGCACTTCTATTTTTGAAAGCATTCTTAGTTTACAGCATTTGTTCACACCTGCCTAAAACTTTTGCACAGTACTGTATATATATATATATATATATATATTATATATATATATATATGTGTTCACTCAGCATCTGCATTTATCCAAAATGTCATTGCAGTTGACATAACTGATAAAGATAAATATTTTCCGATTATACCTTGAAGAAAGAAAGTAGCACTTTAGTAGCACTTAAATGGCACTTAGTAGCACTTTGGCTTTCTTGAAGAAATTGCACTTTCTTGATTGTTGTTCTGATGAGTTGAACTCATGGTTGAATGCAGTTATTGTAATTCGCTTTGTATAAAAGTGTCAACTAAATTAAATATAATGAATTAAATAACTGCACCAAATTATCGAAAACCTGCAGAAACCCATATTTTTTTTAGTGTTCAAATTAAAACTCAAATCACACTGTAAAGTGAAAGCAAGCTCTTTGTGCCAAAATTCCAGCACTGTAGAAGGTCTTGCAGTAAAATACTGGAATATCCAAACAACTATATAAAAAATAAAATCAGTACTTGAATTGGGCCAGGACTCAACCGACACTGGCGGATATCAAATTTCCCCTCCATGGGATCTGTGCTACTACCCTACCATGCAAAACACCATGCATGAAGAACATTTCATCAAACTATGAAAGATCTTCAATTGAGCTGCTGTGACGCCCCCCCTGTTGTTAACTTCATTTGCCTCCAGCAGTGCAAATCTAATCCGTACATTTCAATCATTACAATAATTACAGGTGGTGAACATATAATGTATGCAGCCTAGTCATACCAAGGCCTGTCCAGGAAGATTAAAAAAAAGCTGTGCAGCTGTAGCTGCTGTTTAAAAGAGATTGGAGTTGTGACTTTTTACAGTTTATACAGTTATTTCTCTTTAGCATTTCTGTCAAATGATAAAAAAAACTGTATAAAAACTGAAACATCACACGTCACCAAGAACATAATTTTGACTGATGCAAATTATTGTTTTATTTCTTATTGTTATGTAATCTCTCGTGTATATTGTTATTGGTTTTATTGTTTCTGTTTTTACTATGTACAGTGCCCTTGGGTACCTTTAAAAGTGCAATACAAATAATATGTATAATTATTATTATGACGAACATTACTCTCGGATAACGTTAACGGTTCATGTTTGGTAACGTTAAACGTTTTCTATTTAAAATACACATCCAATATATTAAATAAGCCCAACAGCTCACACAATATTAACAGTTTTCTGTTTAAATATTATGTATTATCTCAGTATACTGTGTAACAGTAAATATATAATAACCAAAGCTAATGCTACACATTTTAGCAACAGTTAACTAGCGTTAGCGCCCTTTTGCTGATTGTGGTGAAGGCAAAGTCAAAGTTAATAATTAAAACAATATTCCGTGACAAAGGTAAGAAGTTATACTTTAGATTATCATAATGTAATTAACTGAATATATTACACAAGCATTAATATCCATATTTTAATTTTTATAGGAACGTTAGTTTAAAAATTGTCCAGACCAGGGAACATTTCCGCTAGCTAGCATATCAAGTCCTCAAAGAAACTACCCAGCTAACGTTAGGTTAACGTTACTCCATGGTCATCATTCGGGAAAAGCTAGCCAATTACACAACCTTATTAAGCTACTTCACGATACAAAAACACGCTAAAAGTTAAATTATGTCCTTAGCATTGACCCAACTCAATATTAAACACATTAATGTCAGGGACAACCTAAAAAATGAGTATTTCCTCAGCTCAAGTTTCTGAATGTTGATGTGAAGGGCCACCAGCCTGAACAATACGTTCATGCTGAGGGGCATTCATGGAAAAACTCATTAGTTCTTGGAACGTATTGTTGCAGACGAGTGAGTCAGATCTCAGCAAAGCCGGCGCTTCATTATTGATTTGGATGTCGGCGGTGTTGCTGTGGCCAAATACTGTACAGGCAATTGAAATGTCACATAACACTATTACTACCTATTACATCATTCCCTCTGTCATATTGTACAGGCCCCCTGGGGGTGCAGACTGAGCGATTGTTATATTCAACTGTAAATCATAGGTTGTTTTATGAATTTGTTTAAAATAAAAGCCCAAATATATATTAAATATATGGTTTGGTACATGAGAAAATTCAAATGGCATTCAAATGGTCCCAATGGGCCCCAATGGGCACCAATGGGCACCAATGAGACCTCGCCTGAATTGTCTGTACTAAAACCCTCTCTAACTTTGTTCTGCTTCATTTTATCAAAGTCAACCTTTGCAGAGATAATGTTCACATATTGTGCTATGATTTGGGAGGTTTAGACCTTTCAGCTGCATCATTCCAAAGAAATAATCATCCTGAAAGTGCTTTTTTTCTAGGCGGACTTGAAACCTTTTCTTGTGTCATCTTAATTTACTCTTACCCAGTAACATATAGACTGATATCACATGTGTAGCCTTTTATTATAACACCAACATTATTAAAATAGCCCTAGTGGTTGCAGAGATACATCCTTTTTAGATTGGGTATGCAATCTTCGAGCAGAGGCCTAAAAATAAGTTGGTTTTCAAAAGGCTAGAGAGTTACATTCATGGTTAGAAAGACAACTCCACATGGGTGCTAATGTAGCTCCGTAATCTGCTGGATGCTCTTGTTCGACAAACACTTTAGACATCTGACCCTCCCCAAAAAAAAAAATCAATTCAACCTTTTGACCTCCACCGATGGAGGTCAAAAGGTCAGCATAAAAACCAACTCTCCCTTCGGGGACAGCTTCATTGAATCAGAATCAGAATCAGCTTTATTGGCCATGTGTGTTTACACTCACATGGAATTTGACTCTGGTTACACATAGCTCTCATTGTACATATATACACATTTACAATAAGCAAGATAAATATATAAAAAAGACATTAGAAAGAAAAAGTAGTCCAATTAGTGCAGGTAGTGCAGATGGGGGAGTCTGATTAATTGTTCATCAGGGTGACGGCCAGTGGAAAGAAGCTGTTCCTGTGTCTGGTGGTTTTGGCGTACAGAGCTCTGTAGCGCCTACCAGAGGGGAGGAGGTGGAACAGCTTGTGTCCAGGGTGTGAGGGGTCTGCAGTGATCTGTCCAGCCCGCTTCCTGACTCTGGAGGTGTACAAGTCCAGGATGGAGGGCAGGCTGGAACCAATAGTTCTCTCTGCAGACCTGACTATCCGCTGTAGTCTGCCTCTATCATGTTTAGTGGCCGATCTGAACCACACAGTGATGGAGGAACAGAGGACAGACTGGATGATGGAGGAGCAGAGGACAGACTGGATGATGGCGGAGTAAAACAGGATCAGCAGCTCCTGAGGCAGGTTATACTTCCTGAGCTGGTGCAGGAAGTACAACCTCTGCTGGGCCTTTTTCCGGATGGTGTTGATGTTGGAGGCCCACTTCAGGTCCTGTGAGATTGTGGTTCCCAGAAACCTGAAGGACTCCACTGCAGAAACAGTGCTGTTGTGGATGGTGAGGGGGGGTAGTGTTGGGGGGCTCTTCCTGAAGTCCACTGTCATCTCCACAGTGTTGGACTTGTTCAGCTCCAGGTGGTTCTGACCACACCAGAGGACCAGCTGTTCAACCTCCCATCTGTACGCAGACTCATCACCGTTCCTGATGAGGCCGATGACCGTTGTGTCGTCTGCGAACTTCAGGAGTCTAACAGACGGGTCCCCTGAGGTGCAGTCGTTGATGTAGAGGGAGAAGAGCAGTGGGGAGAGCACACATCCCTGGGGGGCGCCGGTGCTTATAGTCCGGGTGCTGGAGGTGATTTTTCCCAGCCTCACCTGCTGCGTCCTGTCTGTCAGGAAGTTTGTAATCCAGTGACAGGTGGGGGCCGGCACAGTGAGCTGGGAGAGTTTGGGTTGGAGTACCGCCGGGATGATGGTGTTGAATGCAGAGCTGAAGTCCACAAACAGAACCCTTGCATATGTCCCTGGGGAGTCGAGGTGTTGCAGCATATGGTGCAGTCCCATGTTGACTGCATCCTCCACTGACCTGTTTGCGCGGTAGGCAAACTGCAGGGGGTCCAGCAGGGGCCCTGTGATGTCCTTCAGGTGGGTCAACACCAGTCTCTCAAAGGATTTCATGACCACAGACGTCAGGGCGACGGGTCTGTAGTCATTTAATCCTGTGATGGAGGATTTCTTGTGGACCGGGATGATTATGGAGCGCTTGAAGCAGGAGGGGACTTCACATAGCTCCAGTGATCGGTTGAAGATCTGCGTGAAGATGGGGGCCAGCTGGTCAGCACAGACCTTCAGGCAGGAGGGGGACACACCGTCTGGGCCCGGAGCCTTCCTGATCTTCTGTCTGTGGAAGAGCCGACTCACATCCTCTTCGCAGATCCTCAGTGCCGGTGGGGGGTTGATTGGGAGAGGTGAGAAGGAGGCAGAGGGTGAAGGTGTCTGTTTGGTGATGGGGCAATTGGGCGGGGTGGAAGTGGGCTTGTCGAACCTGCAATAGAAGCCATTCAGGTCGTCAGCCAGTTGGTGGTTGTCCTCAGTGGTTGTCCTCAGTGGTTGTCCTCAGTGGGGGGGGATGGTCTCCTGTAGTTTGTGAGTACTTCCAGGCCTCTCCAAACCGATGAGGGGTCGTTGGCTGAAAACTTGTTCTGCAGCTTTTCAGCGTAGCTCTTCTTAGCTACCTTGATCTCCCTCGTCAGTGTGTTTCTGGCCTGGTTTTACAGAATCCTGTCCCCACCTCTGTGGGCCTCCTCTTTAGCCAGACGAAGCTGCCTGAGTTTTGCAGTGAACCAGGGTTTATTGTTGTTGTATGTGCAGAAGGTTTTTGTCGGCACACACATGTCCTCAAAAAAACTGATGTATGATGTCACAGTGTCAGTGAGCTCGTCCAGGTCTGTAGCAGCAGCCTCAAAGACACTCCAATCAGTGGAGTCAAAGCAGGACTGTAGCTCCAGCTTAGCCTCATTAGTCCATTTTCTCACAGTCTTCACCACAGGCTTAGCAGATTTTAGTTTCTGCCTGTAGGACGGGAGAAGATGGACCAGGCAATGATCAGAGAGTCCCAAAGCTGCTCGAGGGACTGAGCGATATGCATCCTTTAGCACAGTGTAGCAGTGGTCCAGTGTGTTTTTGTCCCTGGTGCTACACTTGATGTGTTGTCTGTATTTTGGCAGTTCTTTGCTGAGGTTTGCTCTGTTAAAGTCCCCAAGAACAATAAGCAGGGAGTCTGGGTGTTTGTGCTCCATGGTGGTTATCTGCTCAGCCAGGTGTTGGAGCGCCTCACTCACACAGACCTGAGGTGGGATGTAAACACCGACCAGTATGAATGAGGAAAACTCCCGCGGTGAATAAAATGGTTTGCAGTCTATTAACAAAGTTTCTAAGTGAGGGCTGCAGGATTCCACTAACACTGTGACATCTGTACACCAACCTTCATTGATATAAAAGCAGATTCCGCCACCCCTTGTCTTCCCCGACAGCGCCGTTACGCGGTCCGCTCGGTGGAGTTGGAAGCCCGGCAGATGTAGTGCGCTGTCCGGGATGTGCGCACTGAGCCAGGTTTCGGTGAAGCACAGGGCGGCAGATCTGCTAAAGTCCGTGTTGTCTTTGTTGAGGAGTAGCAGCTCGTCAATCTTGTTCTTCTCTCTCTCCCGTTCTTCCCTGCAGCCGTCCTGTCTGTCTTTGGGAATTTGGCGGTCCTGGTCAGCGCGGCCCGCCGCCCTGCGGCGCTCAAAGCTCCCGAGCTGCTGACGGTGAACTTGGCCGTGACGGACATCGGCATGGCCCTCAGCATGTACCCTCTGTCCATCGCGTCGGCTTTCAACCACGCGTGGATCGGAGGCGACACGTCTTGCCTCTACTACGGCCTGATGGGCATGATCTTCAGCATAACCAGCGTCATGACTCTGGCTGTGATGGGGATGGTCAGGTACCTGGTAACAGGAAGACCACCGAGGACAGGTAGTATAATCTCACATGGGATTGAGAGACGGGAGCTTTTTAGATGAAGACCAGCTGGCATCATGAAATCAATGCAGCTGAGATCGGGCAGACAAAATCTTATCGACCGTTAATCGCCTTTCAGATTATGACCAATCATAAACCTTTCCAGTGTACTGACAAGGATTATGGATGAGGTCCGACGCACCACATGAGCCAAATTAATTTAGCAGTCATTACCTGATTGATCTTCACGGCCATGATTTATTAATCTGATAAGGTTTGACTAATTCACGATCAGGTCCTCGTAAAACAACGCCGAACAATATACAGTAAGGTCAGTTAATATGAGATATAACTTTATTAATCGTGAAGGAAATTATTGTGCCAGATGTTCATTAAAATAGAATGAAAATATTAACAGATATGAACAATAGAACATACATTATTACCTGTAAAACAAATCATACTGATACCGTTGCGAAATAGAATAGAATAGCAATAAGAGTATGGTAAGCAAATAAAGTAAAGAAATGTAACTACAGTAGAAAATGTAAAATAGAACAACAAAGATGCCGACTGTGTTCTGTAATGACCTTAAGTGCAGCAAACTGCATGCATGTATGTGTGTATATATACATATATATCAAAAGCACATCCACAGGTGGTTTAGGAACCATGTATTCATTAAGTCTAAAGCCACATGGTATGCTGCAGATTCCCTTGTGGGCTTTCAGTAGCTGGATGTATAAAACGACATACAAAATCATTCTTACATCAAAACGCCACAATAATCAACACAACAGGGAATACCGCAGCATGTTTCATGCTGACGTCAGTAAACACTCAACAGAGCGCTGGGCAGAGGGTTATTCCTACGATTGATTATTGTGTGAACATAATGGAAGGCTCTGAAAAACTCAGTGAGCTCCAAACAACCACCGTTATTATCCACCGATAACGCCCGGATCCCCTGATGATTGAGTGCTCCTATGTGCTTTATCACGGCCGAGCGCTGTAATCACACTTATTTCGCTGTAATCACACTGACCCAGTGATTGTATGCACACATGTATGTATGCATGTATGTATGTATGCATGCATGCATGCATACATACACAGGCGGATGCCTGTTAGCATTAGCTGAGTCCCGCTGCCCAATCACTGGGTCAGTCACGAGCTGCTTTGGCTACCAGCCGACAGTCATCATAACGCAGCCCAGAATCCATCAGAACCGCAGCCCATATCGGATGGTCTCGCACAAACGATTTAAAGGAGCAGCGCGTGGGATTTAGTGCCATCTAGTGGCGAGATTGCAGATTGCATCCAACCGAATACCTCCACATCACGAAAGAGGCGCTATAAACAATCGCTGCCTCTCGGTGCAAACACCTTATAACAAGCGATAGCATATTCAGAAATACTACAGCAAACAAACATAAATAGTGCCATAATATTCACTCCGGCTGAGTCTGAAATTCTTTGTGCACAGGTATCAAGTTTCAGAGTAAAACCATCAGCATTGTGATCAGTGTGATCTGGCTGTACGCCAGCCTGTGGGCCGCGCTGCCTCTGCTGGGCTGGGGCAGCTACGGGCCGGAGCCCTTCGGACTCGCCTGCTCGATAGACTGGACCGGCTATGGGGAGTCCCTGAACCACTCCACGTTCATCACCACTCTGTCTATCCTCTGCACATTCATCCCCTGCCTGGTCATCCTCTTCACCTATTTCGGCATCGCGTGGAAGCTGCACAGGGCCTACCAGTCCATCCAGAGCAGCGACTTTCAATACGGCAACGTGGAGAAGAAAATCACTCTCGTAAGTACGAGACAAGCAGCGCTGCGTTGACTCCGCCCCTTCAGTTGCCTTTCCCTGATTGAAACTTTAATTTGTGGAACGCGGGGAGTGATTAAAAGGCATATTTATAGACATACTCTCAACAACGAATAATGAAGCTCATTAAATCAGCACGACCTGCTTTATAGAAAGAAGCCATAAAAGAGATATTACATTTCTGTTGATCTTCAGTCTATTTTATGTTCTTTTGATTATTTTTATGAAGCTGAATATGGACATATATCACATTGTGACTGCATCGATGTTCAGGCGAATGTGTGGGTAAAGCAGCATTTGACAGGCGCACAGATCCACTTTAAAAACGTGGACATGAAAGTGATTTAAAGTAAGCGGGATCCTTCTGACAAGTCAATTGAGTCATTGCACAGATAATAATCACACAACACACAACCGAGACACTAGAATACAGTTTAGCTCTGAAGGTCCCTGGGAGAAAGTGCTTAAAGGATGCAGCCGGCTTTATTTTTATTATTAGCTCCGCCACACACCACTGACACTGACAGGTGGAAGAACTCCTCGACTGCATTGTGTAGAGTGTGGTGGAGAATCGATGGGCGGGAGGCGGGATTCTGTGCATCACGTCTGGATGGATACAGATTTTAGAGGAATTTGCTACTTTTGTGTCGAGCCAGTCGTCATTACAAAACTGTCCCATGAAAAGACCAAAGCCAACAATGTGTTCGTCCATCTCTCAGTACGATCTGACTTCCCTACCCAGCCTTTGTCCCTCAACTCCGAGCTCCTTCGATAAAGTCTGTTTGACATTTTAAGGGAATTATTAACTTTCTTGCTGAGATTTAGAGCGGAAAACGGCTAGCCAACTTAGTCCAATTAAAAAAAGATTACCAATCAATCTCAATTTTGAGTAGCATTTTAAATCCATTGAAGGCTTCTAAGAAATTCCTCCTAGATTAACTTGTCATTGCTACTTTTCAGTTTATGTATAGATTAAACAGCTTTGTGTCCTTTTTCCCTGCTTCCAGTCTTCATACTAACAACAAAAAAGGTGAATATGCACAATTATGGCAATATAAATGGGTCATATATGTTTAGTTTCACTTTCAAATGAAGGCTAAATAAATTCCTAAAACACGAGGCATGATTTCATGGTTTTATCAAACGTTACTCCAACAGGCGTAAATAAATTGCATTTATATGGAACACTTTTCCACATGAATTAACCCTAAATACACTTGTTGTGCACTAATTAGTAGTTATGGCTAACGATTTGTCTCCTTTATGTCTTTCAATAGATTATAGATAATACTTGATAGAAAGAAAGTGTCTGTTTTGGTCTTTCATTGGGATTTTTTGATAACAGAAATGGAAAATAACTCCAGATTGATCTTTTAATTCACAAATACCTTATTCTATGACATTCCTCATGTAGGCATTACTCCACCATATATTTACACTGATAATAGTTCTTGCTGCTATTAGTCTTCTTCGCCAAGTGGAAGAGAGTGGTGTTCGGTCATTCCAGCTCTAATACAGTTTTTGCCTATTGCTTACACACGTTTTGCTAAATTTGGCTCATTGTGTCAAAACTCTACACACAAGCAAATAAGACACAACACTGGGAAATAAACCATTCGCATCCATGTCAAATTGAAACTCTGCTATCAAAACCTAACAATCCTTTGTCAAAATGTCACTCTGATGACAAAATGATACCCACTTGCATCATATGAATACACTTTCAGATCAGCAGCAACACACTAGTCTACTTTATATAGAAAACTGCAGTCTTTTGTTTTCAATGTTTTTATTCAGTTCCATAGAGGGCATGTTGTTCTCGTTTGCTTCTTTTTTACAGTACTGTGTATACTGAACTTTACTGTATTTACCATACATCACGGTATGTTTTACAAAACTACCACTTTTGTTGAAAAATGAGCATTAGCCACCCTGGAATACAATACATGTGAAACAGTAACGTGATATGGTACAGTACTGTAAATACTCTAGATACAGTCTGAGTAGAGTAGAGAGTTGAAGACATACCTGTTTTCCAGTCGGAATGTCCTTATTATGGATGAAACTGTGAAGCGGCTTAGATTAGGATGGACTCTCTGCCCAGCTTCCCTCATAGTCAGGCCATGGTTTATGACATGGTCCACCAAAGTTGCTCTTATGTCATCCGAAATAATGGTCCTTGCGTGGCCTCTTTCACCACATCCTCCTCTCTCTCTCTGTCCTCCTCTTCCTCCTCCTCTTCCTCTGCCTCTAGCTCTCCCTGCCTCCATGCTTGCAAAGTTGTCAAAATGGCTTAACTGAGGCCTTTTTGTAGCTGGCTGATTGGTGTTCAGTTTTGTAAGTAAGTGTTTTCAGGTGTGTGTCTATGTCTTTTCAATTAACCAATGTGTGTTGTATTTTGAATAGATGTGTTTTCCCAATGGTACCCTGAGATTTCATTTTTGAACTAAGTGTCTTATGTATGAAATAGTGTGTAGTGTCTAGGAGCAAGTGTGTTGTAGAAAGGAGCAAGTGTGTTACAGAATTGCAACTAAAGTGCAAAGCAGCGCTTTTGTTTAAGGTATGGTTACACTTTGTTTAAGGTATAGTAACAACAACTTCAAGTTATGTTACTTTGGTTTAAGCATGTGTCTATAGTGTTCAAGCAACGGACAAAAACTGTAAATACAAGCACTGTACACCTAAAGACCTCGGGTTGCCTTTAAAGAACATTAGATGGAGAGCGAAGCCTCTGGTGAGAACTGCAGAAATCCTCGCCTTCCCACTCCCTTGAAATGGGACTCCACTTCAATGCAAAGTGTTTGGGTGGGAAGCTGAGGGCCTCATTACCGCTGAGAGCTCTGAGGACGTGCCGTATCCACACATACAGCTGCAGTGTCTCCTCAAGCAGTTACTGTCATGCGCGCATTTTCACGAGTGTGTCAAAGTGCGTTGCATTTAATTGATTTAGCTCACGGGAGTTTTTGCTGCTAGGTTAGGAAAATTAAGTCAAAGGTCAGTAAAATATCAATCTGTCGGTAGAGTCGGGGTCAGGCTGCAGGTGACATTACGGGACTTTGGGGGAAATGAGGGCTTGACAAAGATCCGAGGGGAAAGCGTCGCGCCGATCATCGGATTGTGCTCGACAGAGCGCACAGGGTCGCCCACTGGTCGTCACTTTTACACTTCGGGGTTCCTGTGAACACAACAGATTTGTTTGTGTAGTAGGGTATGCCCTGTGGGTGTGACTGTTAAGAGTGTGAGTGTGAGTGTGAGTGTGAGTGTGTGTGTGTGTGTGTGTGTGTGTGTGTGTGTGTGTGTGTGTGTGTGTGTGTGTGTGTGTGTGTGTGTGTGTGTGTGTGTGTGTGTGTGTGTGTGTGTGTGTGTGTGTGTGTGTGTGTGTGTGTGTGTGTGTGTGTGTGTGTGTGTGTGTGTGTGTGTGTGTGTGTGTGTGTGTGTGTGTGTGTGTGTGTGTGCGGTATGTCAGTACCTGTAACATTCACTTTGTTCTCCCTCAGAAATGCTTTTATCTCTCACCTGGGTGAATAGGTTCTAATTTCTTAAGAATAAATAACAGAGAGCTGGATTCAACCTTTTCCATTATGGGATGTCGATACATCTGCCTTGATTGTATGAATGTCCGCCTCTTCACTTCTAGTAAAGAAGAAGGCCGTTTCAATACATTGAATGGATGCCTTTTGTCTAGGCATCCATTCAATGTATTGAATATACGTGTTCCATGAATTTACCGTTTGGCTCTAGACTAACTTTACTTTACTCAAAATTATTTACCAGCACATGGAAAGTGCTTTATTTTGTATGTTTTAAGGATTTATTCCATTCCATTCCAATATCGGGGCACTGGAGCCAATCCTAGCTGACATTGGGACAACCATTCACGCTCACGTTCACACCCACGGGCAATTTAGAGTCCAATTAACCTAAGCTGCATGTATTTGGACTGTGGGAGGAAACCGGATCACCCGGAGGAAACCCATGCTGACACGGGGAGAACATGCAAACTCCACATAGAAGGACCGCCCAGACCGGGAATCAACCTCTTGCTGTGAGGTGGCAGTGCTAGCACGTTTTAAGCATGTATCCTTTATTTTAAATTACATTTAGTTTCTTATAATTCAAGTTAAACTCGGTTTTTACACTGTTAATCATAAGGAAACACTGAATATCAAAAATCACATATACGTGCAGAGAGAGTTATGCCGTCCTGGTTATGTGTCCTGTTTGGAATTCATGTTCACATTTTTATTGTGAATCACTGTTTCTGTATGAAGGATGTGGAATATCCAGTTGTAGGAATTTCCAATTCTTATATAAACTGCAATGTGAAATCTGGAGGTGGAAATTGCCATTTGATTAGTACTGCCGCCCCCTTCCTGTTCATTTCCCTTTAGTTCCTCACGTGGAATGACTGACAGTCAAATCACTCACGCCAAATAAATTGACTGTAGCTCATCTTGCATGACCTCATCTAGATTTCAAATCCCTGAGAGCGATGACCTGCTGTTTGGTCTTGGCCTTATAGCCATGGTAACGCTGACATCTAATTATAGTTATGAACATCAGTGCCGAGCGGCTTAGTTGCTCCTACAGGTTGAAATACTGCGGAGGAAAACGCTTAAAAACTGTCTTCAGTTTCCTCTCGTCTCCTTTGCCGAACTCACATATTCCACCTTCCCCCTTCTTTTTGTATTCTCTCCACCCCCCCACTCCCTCACCCCCCCACCTCTCCTCGATCACAGATGGCCGTGATGATCAGCTCAGGTTTCGTTTTTGCCTGGACCCCTTACGTGGCCGTCAGCTTCTGGAGCATGTCTCACTCCCGGGAGCAGGGCCGCATCACCCCGTTGGTCACCCTGCTGCCGTGCCTCTTCGCCAAGAGCTCCACCGTGTACAACCCTTTCATCTACTTCATCTTCCAGCGCGCCTCCTGGCAGGAGCTCCTCCGCCTCCAGAGACGGATGTTCTGCTGTCCGCATCGGGCCGACTCGCCTGCCGAAGGACGGACGCTCAAAGAAGAAACCGTGAAAGGTTCCGACTTCACCGTTTCAACCAGTATGGGTCTAATGGGAGCTGCTAGCAGACAGCCTGCGAGTCAGATGATGCCTTTGGGCTAACGCATGTGATGCAGTCTGCATTCTTATTTGGCCACTTTTTACTAAGTTGTCATTAAAGGGGAAGTTCCTCTGCCAAGCGTGAGATGAGAGGATCAAGTCCACGCTCATGTCTATCTGGTAAATATGTAACGAGAGCTAACAGCCGGTTAGCTTAGCGCTGTCCCAACGTAGCAACAAATCCACCTGCTAGCAGCACCCTTGAAGCTCACCAGTTAAAATGTTACAACACGATCTCATCCCGACTCCTCACACTTTGAGCAGAAGTCCGTTTGTTGGGCAACAAAACAAAGAGTTTGGCTTAAAATAATTATTAGTTGCAACGTAGCCAAAGCTACGGACATAGCTGAAGCTCGTGCTCAAACACTGATACCTTGTCACACAGGGGTGTCGTGCTACCTCTTCGGTAAAAATCACTAAACATCTGGTTTCACACGAACGCCTGTGTTTCTGTCAGCCATCCACAGTGGACCTTCTTGCTCGTGATGCTACGTCTGTCTAACAATTACGTTATTTTGTTTATTTTGCCCAAAAGAAAATGACATTGTGCGGTTATGTGCCAGACTATTTCTTAGACATGCCATCTGTTTACCCTTTTCCAGTCTTGGCGCTGAGCTAAGCTAAGCTAAGCTAAGCTAAGCTAAGCTACATATTCAATGCACAGACATGAGGGTGGTGACAATCTTCTCTTTGAAATGTGTGTGTGTGTGGGGGGGGGGGGGGTGGAGGACGAGATTGAAACAAACTCTGCCGACTTTGTTTAGGTTCAAGTTCGAAGGTTAACGCCGGGGGAGGAAGAAGAAAATGTGGATTTGCTTTCCAGAAAGCAGAGGCGGAGCTGCATGAGAGACGCAATATTGTAATTCTTTGTGAGTGCGTCCTGAACATTCAGCCTTTGAGGAACTTTTGAGTTGTAAACACATGCGTGGTCAACGGGCGGCAGACGCACACCAGGGACTTGCTGTCACACAAAACAGTTTTCTGCATACATTCAGACCGATTATGCTAAAGAAGAACGTCTCGCGGTATTGTTGTTTATTTATTTATTTATTTACTACACAAAGAACGTAATTATAGAGCTCGGAGGAATGACGCCTGACCGGTGTGTTTATTTTATGTCGTGTTGCAGAAGGCAGAGGAAATCAATTGAAATGCCCACAATGCCGCATTAAGGAACGGCCCTGAACAAACGTGTCACAATGCACTTGTTTCTGTGAGTACATATGAATAAATACATTATTTAAAAAGCTATCTTTTTTATTCTGTTTTCCACAGCTTGTGTCCTCGAACTTAGAAAAGGTCATAGCTTCTCTTATTGACATTTTGTTTCAGTGCACATGCGTACGTTTGTTGAAACTAAATAGTTCAGTTTTATGATTAAAGCTGCGGACAGAAACAAATATATCAATAATATATCATTTGCATTGCCTCAAAGTAAGGAAAATGAATTAGAACATAGCTTGAAGCCCGCCGGCTGTGACTTTGCTTCAAAGCCTGCACGCTATTAAGGTTCACAAAGCTTCAAAAGCTTTCAGTTCTTAAAATTATTTCCCAGCTATTTGTATGCAATCAATCTCCCCTGTGTTATTTCTAAGATGTGGAGAGATGTTTTTATTCACTCAATCAATCAACATCTCTTTGGTTTAGCTTATGATTATCTTTAAGTGAGAACCTCTACAGCACTCAGTAAAATCATTCAAAACCTTCCTATATCTTGCACCAGGGGGTGGGGGAAGGTTATTATTATAATAAAGTAAACTATAACAGTCGCCACATCAAGTCAAACAATTGGTTAGTTCAAAGTATACAAATACATCACCACCACGGATGGTGCTACATTACATATATTGTATGCGATTAGTTTAATAAGTAAGTTTGATGAGGTAAACTGCAGCAACTCTAGGAAAGAAAAAACATTGATTGATGTGCAAAGCAGCAATACGGATATTTTTTGTGAAAAATAAAAGGATTTGCTGGGGGATGGAACCGTGTGTCATTAATTAATTGTATCCACAACATGAAACAAAACGCTGCAAATGGATATCGCACATCCGGCAGATGGGGAAGCTGTTGACAAGACAAAAGTGTTTTCTATCTGAAAGTCATTTACATCCCAGAGGCTGGAAGACAGCAGCGAGCCGAGCGGCCAATCATCAACGGGAACGCTCGCCTCGAGGAGACACCTGTGGCGACTACAAGGTAACGCGTGCAATTTTATTTTTTATTGTGAACAACCATGTTTGTTTACATTCAAGGCTCCCGTGTGTCTCGACAGACCCGTGTCCAATTTATTAATTGTTTTCCTACCGCGATAAACATTCAAACCATGTTTTAATGTTATGAAGCCTGCATAATGAAAGGATTTGCTTGCAGACTCCCTGGAGGCAAATATTTCTTTATCAGAACTTTATTGTTTGGATAAACAAGTGATATAACTATGCATAAATAAATATTCATATTAATAATATTGCTTCCAGACCAAACAGGTGTTCCCCTTGTACCTGGTTTTGTTGAGTTCACTGGTTCCGATCACCGCTAACACAGCAGCTCGCTCCATTCACCTCCAAAGTGTCATTCCTTTAATCCTATTAGAAATAATTAGGATATGGATTCTTGAAATCATTTACACTCGTTACTGTAACCACATTATACATCTTTGAACTCTTTGGAGACAAGACAACGGTCAATGTCTCCATTCAAAGGAAAACTACTGTCGAGGCGGTCGGCGCCTTCACTGACGACACATCATTAGTTTCAGGCCGAAGGAAGGCCTGCGTGTGTTTGCGGAGAAGAAATACCGCCGTCGATGTTCAGTGAAAATGACTTTTTCTCAACAAAAAGACTCATCAAAAGAAGCCCTGCAGAGCTGTGTCTGCGTTGCAGGTACTACGCCCGCAGAAGGCGGGGTTTCCGGGCGGGTATGGCGGCCTCGCACCCGTTACGACGACCACAACGACCTTTTGTGAACCGTTGGCTCGGCAGCTCCTCTTCCTCGCACCACTCCTCCATCATCGTCTATCAGATAAATCAAAGTGTGGCTGACGGGGGATTTTAAAACCGAGGGTCCAGGTCAATAAGAAATGTGATGCGACAAGCAAGCTGTAAATAATAACTGTGAGCCAATGGAAGGGGTGTGCAGGGATGTCAAGGCATTCCAATAATGCAGCTTTAAAGAAATGCAAAACGATATTTTCCAAACACACCTCTCGACCCACCTTGCCTTGATATCAAAAGCGAAATGAACCTCAATGTCTATATTTTTTCTCGCTTTCAATGCAACACAAGGGTCGTCGGGGTCTTAGAAATAATCTCTGTATAGAGGAGCCTCTTCCAGCATCACCATTAGATGGAGAAGCGGAGAATAGATGGATTCTTGAGTTTTCATGGGCTAATGGAATGTCAAGAGAGGAGGAAGAGGAAGAGCCCGGTGCTGCTCTATGCAACTCAATTGCAGGAGAACAAAATCCTGACTAAAAGCAAGCGCTCTGAAGGCTTACAAAGAAAATGAAAAGGATGGTTTTCAACATTAGAGATGTTACATCATAAAAAGATTGTATTTCGCAAATTTGGCTAAAAGCATGATAGTCCTCATGAAAGGTGTTTCATCCTGGGGCCTGAATCATGTTTTCACTGTACAGGACCTTTAGATGTGATACGCCAAAGCCATGTGACATGATCCGTGTGCCCCGTAGACGTCACACGGGATGGGCACACATTGGATCTGAACAAACCCCCGGCCTTCCATCAAAGCGCATCACGTGGCTCCTCTACGTTCACGGTGAGAATGGCGCCATTGTGTGTGTTACAATGTCCCCGGATCTGAAGTCTCACCCTGCCATCGTCATGTCAGTCATTGTGACAGTTATTGTTTTTCACAAGAGAAGCTTCGATTGATGTCTCGGAAACAGCGGTCAGGACCGTGAAGGATACTGTGAGGGTGGGCTTCTTCTGTCAGTCCGAGGGCCCGTGTTTTCTCTCTCGGGTCGTTGGATTTTTCGATTTCCTGATTAGAAATGAGAGGAAGGAGACTGCAACCACGCAAACAAGGGAAGTCGCAGCATCTTCAGCGAGCGGCAGCAGCAGCATCCAGCGGGGCCTCAAGGATGAACACATTGTGTTTCTGTGGCCGTTGTTTACAGTGACAACTCCTCAGGGTCCCTTTAAGGTCGCTTTAAGGTCCCTTGAAGGCCTCGGAGTTGCCTGGACAGTTTAATGAATGCGTCGACAAACGTTTGACACCTTCCCCTCCGGCTGTATCGGCCTCCAATCAACACCTCTCACCTCTAAAAAGAACTCGCCGTGCACCGTTCTCACCTTTGACCGACCTTGTCCGTATTGTCACGCCGTTCCTTTTCACTCTCGCCTAATCTGACAAATGGTGAAATATTACATCCGCTGGACCTCATTTCTGACTGTCTGTCTGCACAGGGACGGTTTCCACAATGGATTTTCTATTTTGACAGTGATGCAGAGACTCCAAAGCGGGAAGAAAGATGACATACAGAGGGGGAAACAAGATCAATCTGGAAGATAAGGCCCCTTTTTTTCCAGGCATTTGTCAGAGAAAGACGTCTTTGTCACTTCCCTTTGATTGCCTGTGTCACTCAAAAGGCCGTGGATTTCCAATAAGCATCATTATAAATGAATTAGTTTCATTACCGTTGGCTCACGTTATTGCAAAGCGTAATGAAGTCCCTCTGGATTTAATTGATTTAGATCAAAATATACAGTGACAGCCGTAAAGCCGTGTGATGTGCGGCGCCGCTTCTCCGTGCTGTGATCTACGTCGTCAAAGGGCCTGAAGTCAGTTTTCATTTCATTTTAATTTATTCAGCTACAACTTCTTCTTCTTTTTACTTGGTCTAATCAAAGTAGGGTATAATTATCCTGCAAATACAGAACATTTGCATAATAAGTGCACAGCTTTGGCGAAAAACACCAAATCCCCAGAAGAACAACACCACTGAGAACGAGTTTACGCTCTCGATGCATGACCACGAACTGGCCCATGAAATCATGAAGGGAAATATAAATATTAAAAATAAACTTAAATTGAGTGCACAAATTTGTAATTTCACGGCGAGCCGGCACACTGTCACGCGAGAGCCGAATAAGGGGAAAAATGAGTGTCTCTATTAGGAGTTATAAACATAAATGTGTAACTCATTGTTGGTTTTCAAAAGGATTGTTTAAAAAGCTTTTAGAGTTTTATATCTAATTATCTTGAGGGTTACATAATAAGAATTTAGGATAGGGATATATAAGCATTATGCTTCTGCTGCTACCTTTTCAGTCATATTGTAGATTGTATATGCTTTACTCATTGTATTGTACATGATGACTGAATAAAACACACTAATACTAATACACACACTCGTTACATGCATGGTTTCAAAACACCAGGAAGTACTTAGGGTTGAGTGACTCACTTTTCCTTTGGAGACAGTTTGGCGCCCAAACAGCGGCCATCTTGGTTTTGTCATCCCTTTGAAGACAACCCCACTGAGTTAGCTTCAGGGGAAATATCATGAGTTGTGTTCAAATAAACTATTTCTGGCAGAAAGCCCTGAAGGCCGAAGAGAAACAGAAGTTTTTGGGGGTTTTGGGAAATTGGTTTTTGAAGTATGGTTTGGCTGTCGCCATGTTGCTTTTTTATTTGTTTGTTTTTTGCAACTGGAGCTGATCAAAGGCTCTTTTTTTTTTGCCTGCTTAAAAAAAAAAAAAGAAAACAGCATGTTGCAGCCTGGAGCCCGAATGGCTGCTCTCTTCTTCTTTTTTTTTGTACATTTCAAATATAAAATAAATAAAGATAAATTGTTAATGTAACTCTGGCTAATAATTTAGAGTCTCCTCTTTTTTCCGCCTCACTTTGAGTGAGTGCCAACATGCACACACACACACACACACACACACACACACACACACACACACACACACACACACACACACACACACACACACGTGGAGACGCTGCACTTCAGACGTGGACGCGCATTACGCATTCCGCTGCTCCACAGGACTCCAGTGCGCTGCATGCGCACAGGACGCCTCTGCGCCGCTGCACCCATATATGCTGTCGAGGACAGATGGATTTGACGGCAGGGCGCATCAGCCGTGGCACATCTCTGGTTCTCCGACCCGCGAAGACGGATCATTAATTATCCGCTATCAATATTAATATTATTATGCTCTGCTACTGATCAGGGACCTCATGGATATCTACTCCTCCACGCTCTCGCCGGCGGTGGACATCGGCGCAGGTTGTTATCTGCTGTTTGTGGGTGAGTTCAAAGCTTGAGTAAACAAACAAACAAAACAAAAAAAGTAGAAGCTGTATAGTTGGCTGCGTTATGTGTGATGGGATAAATAGTTTCATGTCTGGATTTTGAGACTTCCAAACAGGATCCAAACTGCGTAAAAACTGGATTATTGAAGAGCTGATGGAGCTTTTTGAACGGCGCTCTGAAATCAGAGAAGTCTTCAGAAACTTTCAGACTCTTGGACTTGCTTTCAAAGCTGCTTCAACTTGGACTCGAACACGGATAGTGTCCCCACAATGATAGAACTGTGGTGGAAGTGGACCGAATAAAAGGAGACCTACAAAAGAGAAATATGTCTTAGTAGATTTAATTGGCTTCCTTTATTCATCCCGCAGTGGGGACATTATTCTCTGCACTTCACCATCCCACCCTCAGTGATTAAGGAGCTGTGGAGCAACGGGGGGTTCAGTGTTTGGCTCAAAGACACTTTGACATGCAAACTAAGGGGAGTCCGGGGATCGAACCGGCCACTCTCTCTCTCCCCACGAGCTACAGCCGGCTTCATGGGCATCAAGGCTTTATTTTAATCTCACATCAGTGTGCTATTCAGATTCGGCACAGTTTTAATATTCCCCCTCGGAGTCATAAGTCATAAGAGCAGCAACACAGAGAGAAGCATGTAATACGAATGTTAATGATAATTTTTTTTCCCCCTCTATAATAAGCATTTAAATGTCAAGACTTCAATTGAGATTAGCGTGAGCCGAGATTAAGGTTGTAGAATGTCTCCAGAGAGGAATGTCCTTCCATATGAGACATGATGGAGTTATGCTGTGCACTGGAGGTAATTAACGGATCCCTTCATGTGGACTACAAAGAAGAAGGTTTGGTGAGCGTCGGCCCGGTGGGTGTCTCTCTCGGTGTTTATTCCCAGCATGGGTGTTTGCAGTGAGATATAATTACAGTAACTACGGTTACGTGCCTCACATTCATTTCCATTTCCTCAAAACGCAGATGTCATCGAACACACAGCTGGATTTCCTGCAGCTGTGCAAAGTGCTCACGTCCTCTCCATCCACAGGAGGGCTCTGATTTCACACGGCCTATGAGATCGAGCAGTGGGTGTAATCAGCACACACACAGACACACAGACACACAGACACACACACACACACACACACCTGCATGATATCTTTATTATCAGGCAGTTATTGGTGTTGAATAACTGGCAGCAGATCCATAGGTTCAATTGAATTAAATTCCGAATCAATTAACGAGCTTAATGGAAGAAGGCTGTTAGCATTGAAAGTTGACAGCAGACCCTGATGCATGATGGGGCAATGCCACGAAGCCCCATCATGCAACACGACCTTCACGTTGTGAAGTGACTTGTTTCTTGGAAGGCTCTGAGGAGCCGGAGCGTTGACATTCGCTCCACATCTGCAGCTCATCCCCGCTCGTCTCCCCCTCGTCCGCCTGAAGGAGCCTCGAGCGTCGTCTTTGCAGTTGATTTGACATTCAAATAATCGTGACTTTTTATCTGGAAATGTTAACCGGTTCAACGCCATCGACTCAGAATATTGTGTAACGTGTCGTAAAGAAGTCAGCACGCAGAGCCCCATGGGAACTTTCTTTCTTTTCCTTTGGTGCAATATGACAACAGCTGACATGAATATGACAACAGGCTACAGCAATATGACAACAGCTGACATGAATATGACAACAGGCTACAGCAATATGACAACAGGCTACAGCAATATGACAACAGCTGACATGAATATGACAACAGGCTACAGCAATATGACAACAGGCTACAGCAATATGACAACAGCTGACATGAATATGACAACAGGCTACAGCAATATGACAACAGGCTACAGCAATATGACAACAGCTGACATGAATATGACAACAGGCTACAGCAATATGACAACAGGCTACAGCAATATGACGACAGCTGACATGAATATGACAACAGGCTACAGCAATATGACAACAGGCAACATGAATATGAAAAACAGGCGACATGAATATGAAAAACAGGCGACATTGATATGACACAAAGTAGACACTAGAGAGAGGAAGGAATGCTATAATGACCTATAATACCATAATGGTGACTTGGGTATGTGTGCCAGTGTGAGAGAGGGTATTCAAAAGTAATAATAATAATAATAATGTAAGTAAAAATGTGTGCAGGAAAAAAAAGATTGTGTTCCAAGAAACAACAATGTTTAAGTGGGTGAGTAAAGGACATTATGCCGAGGTGGTGATTATCATGAAGCACGCATTATTAATTTATTTATTTAGACCCCCCGGCTCCTTAAAGCTTTCTACTTACCTCATGATTATGCCTGATTTAGTGCTTATCCATAAAATTACTTTTGCCTTCTGATTCTGCGTGAGGTCTGCCTCATGCTGTCAGCACGGTTAGTGTGTGTGTGTGTCTGCTGAAACCAAGGCGTAAGAAATGTTATTTCCCAGACATATTAATAAGGCCAGGTTATTCAGAAGGAGAATGCAGCATTCATTTGATATAACTCTATAAACCGGGCCTTTTTTTGGTCCTCTGTGAACTAAAACCCACTTTCCCAATAAACGAGCAGCGGCGGTCACTCGAGGTGTCGCCATCGATTCTCTTTTTGTTCAGATCGGCGTCGGCTGCACTTTCATGAAAGTGATTATCGGCCAGCTGGAAGTGGACGGGTCACTGGTCATTGTGCTTAAGAGGTCCCAAAGCTGACGCTCTCCGGTTGAGAGTCCGCTTGGGGAGGAGGGAGACCGAAAGCAAAGGAGGTCACAGACTCAACGGGTCCGTCTCGGTTTGTTTCGACTCCAGTTTGAGGTCCATTTTGTCCCATTTGATCATAAATAAGTGAGGCAGTCGGGTGATGATGACACGAAAAGACAGTTTTAATTGGAAAGGCTGTTAGCTCACTAAACTCTCTGAGGGAATCTCTACCGGACAAGATGAGCTACCGTCAGTTAGAACATGACGCCACCGTTGAGTTCAAGGTGCTGATAAATTATTCGTCACCTGTCAAGACCAACTGGTTCATCTTTAGGCCAACAGAGAGCCGGCCGAGTGCTTCTGGCCATGCAGAGTATTCTGTAGGCCAACATGGAGGTTCGCTTCACACACTGGTTCCCTTCATAAAGAAAAGCCCAGAGGATGTTTCTGTTATTCACCCGGTCTGCGGCAAACCAACTTTTATTAAACTTATACATTTATTCAACAAGAAAATGTACCCAAACAAACCCGACTTTCCGGATTTCTTGAAGCGGAAACGACAGTGGTGAAAAAACCAACTGCACCTGGGATCTAAATTCACTGATGTATTTTATATCATTCAAATATCTTCAGCTTGTGATAACCACAGGCCTTATTTCTGCCATCAAACCCAAAACCCATTGAAATAAAACCCCACCACTGACTGACAAAGGAAACTGAATAGCAAAATAAATCTGGTTTCCAGGACTAATTCCTGCAGCACTTATAAAGGTATAGCTCTAATTAGAGGTGAAACCTATAATAGAAAGCTATGCAGGTACTCTATTGCCTGTGCTAAGGTTTCTAAGATCTGTAACTGTAGCTTTTGTCAGATTCCCATAATCTCTCCGAATGCTCCTTCGGTTGGTTCTCTCAAAGTTGCAGATAGTGGTATTTGCCTCCTAGAAGCACATGAATTGGTGCCCGGAAAACTGTCTCTGAAAATTGGAATCTGAGTTTGTGAGGTGTCAGAAATGTATTCGGCTTTGGGAACTCAAGGGGGAGCAAACCAGTTGGTTTATCGTTGGTTCAAGTGGAAGAAAGAAGTAATCTCGTACAACTTGCACCCATTACGGCTAATGCAGTTGCAGATGTTCAGAGGAGGTGTTGGTTCCCCACGGCTTCGCTCCGTTACTAATGGCCACATGGGCCGCGGTGAAAGCACCAACAGGAACAATCAATTCCCACTGTGCCGTCTTTTACTTCTGGGTCGGTTGCATTCTTGCTCTGGAAAAGGAGGATCGACTGCGTTTCTTGTCTCGCTGTAGAAATGAACAGCTTTTTTCCCAGAGATGCTGCGATATAAGGGTGTCGAATGCAGCCCTCCTCCGCCGCCTCCATGCGGCCGCAACCTTCCTGCGTTGTTGCACAAGAAAATTGGTAAGTGGGCTCCCTGCAGGAGTAGTGTGGGCCACTTACCAATTTCCTGTTCCAAACTTCCGACTTTCTTCACTTGTCACGTCAATGGACATTCCCGTTCCACGACGGGGGAAATAATGATGTTCAAGCTGTGCTGAATAACAGTTATTCTGATAACACTCCGCCTAAATCGGGCCTTTTTGTGCATTGAATTGACCCTCAGCGCTCTTCCCCTCCCCCCTCCTGCCCGCCAGCTGTTTTCTCCATCATAGGGAACCTGCTGGTCCTCGTCATGGCAGTCAAAAGGTCGTCGAGGATGAAGCCGCCGGAGCTGCTGAGCGTGAACCTGGCGGTGACGGACCTGGGGGCGGCTGTCACCATGTACCCGCTAGCCGTGGCCTCCGCCTGGAGGCACCGCTGGCTCGGGGGGGACGCCACCTGCGTCTACTACGCCGTGGCGGGCTTCTTCTTCGGCATCGCCAGCATCATGAACCTCACCGGATTGGCCATCGTGCGCTTTATCGTGTCCCTCAATCTGCAGTCGCCCAGTGAGTAATCAATCCGAGGCTGGAAAAGCAGCGACAAGAACCGATTTCTGTCACTGGAGGACATCATGAGCGCCGGCTGTAACCCGAGTGAACCCTATTTGCAATGTCCCCACGTCATTATTCGAGGGGTGAATGTGGCGAGGGATTCGAGCAGTAGCGAGGAAGCTCCATATGAGTGACTGATTTTCTGAAATGTGAAATGTTTTTGATCTTTAATGATTCTGTAGTTTGGCATTTTGGGAAATATGCTTTTTTTTCCGCCTTCTTGCCAAATTTAATGCGAGGAGATGGATGTTTGAGTGTTTGTCCAGTAAATAAATGGCTACGCCCAGCAGCCAGTTAGCTTAGCTTAGCTTAGCATAAAGATTGGGGAACATAGAGAAACAGTTAGCCCAGCTCTGTCAAAAGGTTAGATACTACTTCTGAGAAATAGGCCCATAGACCTTTGGACCGAGCGAGACGAACTGTTCCCACTGTGTCCGGTCTTTATGCTAAGCTAAGCTAACCAGCTGCTGACCGTAGCCATATTTTACCGGACAGATATGAGTGTAGTTTCCCCGTCGGCAAGAAATCAAATAGGCATATATTCCCCATCATGTCAAAATGTTCATAATCCCCGGGTTGATCACTTTCTGTATGACACAAAAGAGGAACACATCGTGTTGACAGCCAACCTTTTCCAATCTGACAATACCAACAGTGAGCCTGAGATAAACAGACTGGTTTGACAGCGCTGGCAGGAGATGATGGAATTAACAGCAGTGGAAGGGTTAGCCTCTTGACTCCAGGCTTAACATGAAGAACCTCCCTATGCGAACATCAAACGCAAAAAAAAATTAAAATAAAATAAGTCAACGCCTGCAAGCGATTATAGCAACAAAAGAAACGTACTCCTGATCATTAGAGCTCTTCCCGTCATGACAGTTTAGGAATCCTGTTTCCCTCAAAGGAAGATTATTGGTACGGAAATTATGTAATTATGATTATTATCAAAATGATGTACTGCAGCACATACTATAACGATTGTATATGTAAATTTAACCAGATACTGCTGCTTTTTTTGCTGTTTGCATCTCCTTCTTTAGAAATGTAAGCCGTTCCAAATAAGTGCCTGAATAAAAGATGCAAGGTATATAATATACAGTGCAGTTAAACCCACCAACCTTTCCCCTTCTCTCTGCAGAGGAGAAGATCGGCTGGAGGAAGGTGAAGATGCTGTGCTTGTGGACCTGGCTGTACGCCCTGGTCTGGGCCGTGTTCCCCTTCGTGGGTTGGGGGCGTTACGGCCCGGAGCCCTACGGCCTGTCCTGCTCCCTCGCCTGGGGCCAGATGAAGCACGAGGGCTTCTCCTTCGTGGTCTCTCTGTTCTCCCTCAACCTCATCCTGCCGAGCGTCATCATCGTCTGCTGCTACTTCGGCATCGCCATCAAGCTTTACTTAACCTACAGAATGTCAAAGGGCAACAGCAACCGCATCCCCAATATTGTCAAGCTCCACCGGAGGCTGTTGGCGGTGAGTGGCTCTGATGTCATGATTATAGATCTGAGGACTCTTTGTGTAGGTTGGAGTGGACCTCAAGGGAGGGGGGCATGTTGTATGTTGTATGTTGCAGCTGTCATGCTACCATGAGGCTGTCAGGCTACCATGTGACAGAAAACAAGCCTTTTCAGCAGGTTTTCACTCACCTGCCGATAGCAATGTGCTTTCTTATGTGAGAACGAAACATGAAGTTGATCAATTCCTGCACATTTAGCAGCCGGCTATAGATAGCTAGCTATAGCCTCAAAAGAAAAACTCAAAAGAAAAACAATTAGCGAGCTAATTCCACCATGTTTTTCTTTTGAGTTTTTTTTAATAATCCCTTTGAGTACCAGTAGCCTCCCCCCAGTTGGGAATCACTGGTAAAGAGGAAAGCTGACAGGAAGTTGTTTTGTTTTCAGGAAATACAAAAGCCTCGAGCTGCTTACTTAGTAGCTCCGTTGCTGTGCAGCTGCTGTCAGCATGAACTGCTTGTTATGTGCTTGAGACCCCCGGGACCAGCCGACATCTGTCAATGGTTTAATAACTGGTGGAAAGTAATTGAGTTTGGATTGTGTAATTAAGAGGAAAACAAATGGATTAAAAGTGGATTTCGGGGATTGAAGCACGGGACAAAACATGTGTTGCACGGCCTGTAGCTCGAGCAGCAGCATGCAAAACATCAGAACTTCAAAATGTGACCTTTTTTGCTGACTCCATGCTTTCGCTCTCTTGCAGATCGCCGTGCTCATGAGCTTAGGCTTCATGGTCTGCTGGTCGCCCTACGCCATCGTAAGCATGTGGTCCATTTTGCACGACAGCGGCAGCATCCTGCCTGAAGTCAGCCTCCTGCCGTGCCTCTTCGCCAAGAGCTCCACCGTCTACAACCCTCTGATCTACTACATCTTCAGCCAAAGCTTCCGGAAGGAGGTGAAGCAGCTGTGGCTGTACTTCAGCTCCACCCTTTGCCACGTCTCCAACAGCATCAACGACACCAGCATTTACATGGTCAGCACCAACGTCAAGGCCAATGTGCAAGTACAGACTGCCGTAGACGAGATAACGGAGGAATAGCCTTTTGGATCGGAAGACGAGAAAGACTTTGTAGCCTCGTAAGGTTTTGTGTTTTGTCCAACAGGTGTTTGCTATTACAACATTACAAGCAGGTTAGCACCGGCCTCTTATGTGTAAATGTTTGCACAATATGTTGAATTCTGCAAAGGTTAAAACCAAGCTATAGATTAGAGTCAACTCTGTGCTTATAGCTGGTTTAGAAAAACAACCTCTAAACCCTTGTAGCAATTAAATGACTACAGCAAGATGTGACTGATGCAAAAGCAAATGGCAGACACATAGGATTTTTTTTTTAAATCAAGCATTTCTTCACACATTACAAACCAAAGGTTGTACAGCAGAATATGACACACACACACACAAAAATGAATTTTTGAGCAGAAAGTTGGTTACTTTAATGCTTCAGGTTCAATCCGTGATACTTGTTTGTGCTTTTTGATTATTTTGTGACACCAAATCACTATATTTTAGGGGCTCTTATAGTAAACTTTGTGCTGAATGTAAATTAAGTGACAGATGGTAGATCATGTTTCACAAGTCTGCCTCTAAAAATGTTTACAAAAATTACACATATCGTCCATGTTTACCATATATAATGAATGTTTATGTTGGCTTCTCCTACCACTTGTTGCAGCAATCTAAATATTGTATAGAATAGGAAATGTGGTCAGATTGTCACTATTAATTGAAAAAAAAGAAGAAAAAAAAAGAGATATTGTATTTATTTAAATTTTCACATATAGCCATTAGACAAAATACTTTTTTTGGACAAATATTGATATTTTTTGGGAAAAATGCACAGTTGGTTTCTTATAGAGGATTTCATTGGAACATTTAAATTTTTGCGTCGGATAAATAAGAAGCTATAGCCAGAAGCCTGCTAGCTTAGCATAGCATAAACACTGTAAACAGGGAGAATCCGCTAACTTAGCCACATCCAAAAGTTGACAAAAATCGGCCAAGAAAAAGGCTTTTCTGCTTCAGTTTTTGCGTGAAGAAAACAAATGAGAACGGTAACTTTTTTCTCATGTTTTTTGCGTTTAAGCTAACGGGGACTTGGTCCGTTATTGCACGAGAACGCTGCAGATTCAACGAGACTAGCTAGCTGCTGCTGCTGGCTTTAAGTATAGACAGTAGAGAAAGCAAGTAAGTCCAGTAAGTCAAACTTTGTATTTGAAGGTTTTTGATCGTGGAGTCGAGCGAGACTTTGGAAACAGTGGTTAAGAAACAGTCCGCTAACTTCCGTGTCCCGGAGTCCTTGGTCCGGCATCGAGAACCGCGTGATTACGAGTTACCGGGAGTTGTTTGTTTCTGTCGGTAACAATGGAGTCCTATGGCACAAGAAGCTACCTCAAGCTTTGGCTTTACAGTTATGCTTCTTAGTACATTTTTTTTTGTGTTTTAATTGGATATGTTTTAAATTTAATAAAAAAGCTTTCATCTAAGCTTTATCCTTTAAAATCATTTGCAACGCATAACCATGAAAACAAAAGCTAATTTAGAAGTCACTGTACACTGTCATGGGAATTGTGTTATACCCCACAGAACAGCAGCATATCATTGTTGATTACTCAGCCTAAAAATAGACGTCTGTGTTGATAACCATGTCAGGTCATTACAGACCCCGTCTGTGAAAACTGTTCTCTTATTTTCTCAGGGAATAATATTTTTTTGCCCTCATTTATAAATTCACTGCAGTCAAGCAATTCCCTTTTCAAACATCCCCTTTCAACGAGCTTGACTGACTAAATGTTAATTTTTGCCGTGTCGTGCGTAGCTTCTTTTAAGGCCTCTTGTAAGCACTGTCGACTGTGTTGATTATTATTTTAAAAAATAAATAATTGTAAATGTAGCTATGAGCCCTGATCATATTTGTGTGTGCAATCCATTGGTCGTGTTTGGGAATAATCACTGACTGATTACAATACAATAGTGGAAGATTATTTCCCCTTGACATGATTGCTCAATCACACATCCGGCCTCCGTTAGGCGGAGAAAAAGTGGAGAGGATTCTTGAAATCTGGCATTTACATCTGTTTTCTTAATTTCAAGACAGACAAAGGATGGCAAAAATCTGTCAGTGAGTGTATAAATCAACCTTAAGCATGTCTCAAATGTCAATGTGTAAATTTGCATACATTCCACGCACACAAAAAAATACATGCACTGTGAAAATGTAAAATGCAGCTTGAGTGTGACCCCCACTGTGGAATACAATAAATAAACTTTGTTCACACCTGTGGAAAGAAGACGAGGACATCCTCAATTTAAAACCTCAACCTTTGGAAATTCATTGCACGAACGAGTCGAATTCTTCGTACACAGCAAATAAATGGATCTGATTCTGTATCAATTACCCAACAAATAGCATAATGTCCTTCTGACGTCGATGATCAAATGCGATTCATTTTCCAGTTATAGCCGGCTGGGTTTATACGTAACTGCTCACAATTGCTGCAAAGGTCACAGTATTTTACAAGTACTTTCGCTCCACCTCCATCAAGTCGATTACTGCAATTTAGGAATTGTAGTAACGTCAACGTCAAAATGAATCACGCTCTCATACTCTGACAAGCTCTCACCAGTTAAGGTTTGATAATTATAGCCATGCAGTTCAAACCTACCAGGCTTTAAAAAACACATTGAATTCACCCACTTCATTTCCCCCAAAAACATTGAATATCTAGGGTAATGCGCATCATCTTCATAGACACGGTCACATACTTTATTTAGAACAAAGAGCGCCTCAGAATCATCCATCCATCCATTTTCCATCGCTTATCCGGGGTCGGGTCGCGGAGGCAGCAGGTCCAGCAGGCTGACCCAGACTTCTCTCTCACCCGCAACATCTACCAGCTCATTCTGGGGGATCCCGAGGCGTTCCCAGGCCAGCTGGGAGATATAATCCCTCCAGCGTGTCCTGGGTCTTCCCCGGGGCCTCCTACTCAGAATCACACGTACAAAAAAATGCTATCATCAAAAAAAGATTGCGTTCACAGTTGTATCTCTGAGCTGAAGGCGGATGAATAAACATGACTCTAGAGAGAACACAAAAAAAAGGCACCTTCAAGATTGTAATATCCATAAACACCCTGGGGTAATACGAGATTTCTTTTGATGCTAGTTTCTACCCAACCACCTCCAACTGCTACACACACATTTCACAATAAAAGCTCAAAGTAGGTTTATTGTGTTGTGATGTAACGTTTCATCTTATGTGCAAAAAATAAAAGAATGCTCCTTTTTCAAGCCAGCGCTTCAAAAACACAGTACTGTTGTATGTTTGTTTAGCATTTACTGATTTAATTAAATGTAGTGACAGTTATTGTTTGAAAAGTCTTAATTTCGTCTAAGTATTCCACTCATATTATTGCATTTCTAGGATTTCATTTTTAGGATCTACAGGATTTCAATGAACCTGGCACCACTGCAATTCACACAGGCATGCTGCAAAAGAGGGAAATCACCATTTATCTGACTGTAGAGGTTGTGTGTGGCATGATTTCTTTAGTTTTTAAATGATAGGGGTCAATAAGCAAAACTAAACACCACATTGGTGACATTAACATTCTTTCTTTGGAAAGTTACAGGACCCAAATCGGCAAACTGTGAGGACACCATAAGTAATTCAAATCAAATGTCTTAAAATGCAATGTTAGCACAATACCAACTGGTTGTTAATCTTTTCGACTGCTGTACATTCTGCGTATTAACGGTGGGAAATGACATTTACAATCTTATGAGACGCCGATTCTGTACAAAAGTGTGAGCAAAAGTGTGAGCTTCGTTGTTGGTGCCACATGAATGTTCAGTTCTTTAGGTTGCAGAGCGATCACATGGCCTGCCGGAGGTTTTCCAGGCTCTTCTCAATGCTGTCTATCACATCCACAGCCGCTCGCGGGATCCTGGTTCCTGGGCCGAAGATGGCGGACACGCCGCTCTGGTACAAGAACTCGTAGTCCTGCAAACACAGTTTAATGCGGACTGCAGTTAATGAGGAAGTGCACGTAGAGAAAGATGGACGTGCCTCTGCAATTACGTTGCTTTCTTATGCTGCAGCGGATTCAACCAGAAGTATCCTCCAAAGGAAAGGGATGAGAATAAGATCAAAACAGGAAATAATTAGGACTGAGCCTGCACTACGTGTGATCAAAGACATCCATTAGTGTGGCAACAGGAGAGATGGGCTCTTTGTCCACATGCCGGCATGTGCTTTTCCAAATGAAGCCACATAGCGGTCGAGTAGATTTGCATCAGCTTCTGAAGAGTGAAAAGGTGGCATGAATACTGACTGTGTGGAGGGCTGTACTCAAGCTGACTCAAATGGCTCCTTTAAAAAGAGTCTTCTTCAAATTACTGGAAGAAGAACGCCTTGCACGTTTCTGAGAAATTGTTCTGCTTTTATTGACTTTGAAAGACACCACACCGAGCTTCAAGACCCCCCCCCCCCCCCCCTCCTCCCCCCTCCCTAATCCTAACCCTTATCAGGAAACCTTCCCTCGACGCATCCACAGCCACACACAAAAAATAAAAAATTGCCTGAAACGGTAAAAGGTTACCTGTGGCGGGATGACACCTCCGCAGATGACGAGGATGTCGGGCCGGTTGAGCTTCCTCAGTTCCTTGAGCAGCTCGGGGACGAGGGTCTTGTGGCCCGCGGCCAGCGTGCTGACGCCGACGCAGTGGACGTCGGCATCGACCGCCTGCTGGGCGACCTCGAGGGGCGTCTGTCGAGCGAAGCAAAGCACAACTCTGAGTGGGGTTTGCCATCTTCTTTCATTAATTAAGTCCTCCACTGAAAAACAATCACAACGGAATAATCAATAATCAATCAGATGTGCGATTTATTACTGTAAGCCATCACAGCAGACCTGTCTTTAAGTAAATATCTCTACTTGGTTGACTAATAAGATCAACGAGGCCTTTGATCCATTTGAATGTGAGCGTACGCTCTGCAGGATCCCCGGCAGCCACCCAACTAAATGGAATGCGGCCATTATTAATTAAAGTCATTAGCGGCAGAAAAGGTCTACAAGCTCTGAATCTTCTGGTATTTTTTAATTAAATGTTACAAATATGATCAAATTAAAAAACGTACAGAAGGGCCTTCATCTGATTGGAGCAGACTTAGATAAATATTGTTTTGGTTCATTGAGATTGACGGTCAATCGTAAATAGTTCTTACCTTTAACACGAGAACTATATTTGTCTACATTTTAGGGTTTTAACAATTACATCTCAATAATTGACTAAAGAGCTTAAAAGAAAAGAAAGAAATTAACCTTTATTGATCCGCTTGTGGAAATTATTCTCTGCATTTAACCATCATTAGTAATTAAGGAGCATTGTGGTATTGCTCAAGACCGGGGATCGAACCGGCTACCTCCCCACGAGCTACAGACGCCCCACAATGCATGTCATATGGTCTTTTTTGTTTTGTTTTTGGACCTGAAACAGCGGCCCGATGTCCACATCGAAGCCCAGGTCGGCGAACCCGGTGGCGATGACCTTGGCGCCCCTGTCGTGACCGTCCTGCCCCATCTTTGCCACCAGCAGGCGAGGGTTCCTGCCCTCGTGCTTCTTAAAATCTGCAACTCTGAGATTTGACACAAAAAAAAGGGGAAAGCAATCAAGCCCTGGAGCAATCAGTCGTGCTTAACGAGCGTGAGGATGCTAATTGGGTTCGTTTCCTACCTGTTGAGGGTCCCGACGATCTCTTCGTTGTCCCCGAATTCGCTGCGGTAAGCGCCGCTCACCATCCTGGTGCTGGCCTTGTGCTCACCGAACACCGTCTTCATGGCATCCGTGATTTCACCGACCGAACACCTGAAATATATGTATGTGTTTTATTAACTCAGCTTCTTCCTTAACGAAAGGTAATGAATTTGTTCCATATGATTTGAAGCGTTCCCGTTTCAACTTCCTTGTGTTTTGTCTTTTATCTGTAACATGTTCTCTAGTCTCACCGAGACCTCCCTACTTCTCATGTTGAGATGCCTGAAGGTCTGATGGTAGAAAACGAGCACGGGATGATGAAGTGGTTGAAGATAACCGAGACTTGAGATGCTGATCTCTGTTATGTCATGTCGGAGCCTCTCATCATGGGTTCTGTGATCAACATGTGGGCTCTTTGTCAGATCGTTGTCTGTGTGTGTGTGTGGTGTGTCTCTCTGTGTGTGTGTCTCTGTGTGTGTGCGCCTCTGTGTGTGGTGTGTGTGGTGTGTCTGTCTGTCTCTGTGTGTGTGTGTGTTTGTGTGTGCCTCATAAACACTAACGCCAATCTTGGTTACACCAAATAAGACTTAATATCACATGTTCCATAACTTCTTAACTAGTCCCTATTAAATAAATTGGTTTTGGTCAAAACTACAGTAAATCTTTTGATTAGTTTAGTTCTTTAAAAATAAATCAGATTTTAAGTATTCTGACTGCTGCAAAAAGGCATTTATCAAGCATAGTCTCCTAATTCCAAAGTCTATGGATTACTATACCATGTATTACTGGAAATGTGTATATATATATATATATATATATATATATACACACACATATGTACCTGGCTCGTGCTGCCTCCACAGCCAGGCCCAATAGGTTGCCCTCTCCGGTTCGGGCACACTCCTCAATGGCTGCCAGGCACTTCTTTGCTGCCTCTGGGTCTCGACTTTCTCTCACCTGCAGCAGAGAACGGAGACAAAATGCCGTAAACGTGGTATTCTTTTTGTATCCGTCTATTTTGTGACAGATTTTTTGTATGTTTATTGTATTATTCATTCAGACATGGAAACTGTGAAGCACAATATTCATATTAGAATCTTCTGGAGAGATGATGAACTTTACTGGATAACTGGAAAATGTTGATATGGTTTGAATAACTGGTGCCTTCTGTACTACAGGTGATGCATACTGTCTTTATGAAAGTCTCCAGTGTGTCTTGTATGCAATGGTTTACGTGGCACGGTAAACAACAGCACTAGTCTTTAGATATCAGACATCTATGGAACACTGACCTTCTTCAGTTTATCAATCTGTTTCTGGCGCACTGCTGTGTTATCTATAGCCAGCACCTCCACAGTCTCCTCCTTTTCTAGGCGGTACTTGTTCACCCCGACAATGACCTCTGATCCTGAAGAACAACAAGGGGGGAGTGTATACAGCTACATGAAACAAACTTTGCAACATGGGCTGTGACGGTTGATCTCGGCTCCACCGTAGACCCGTCTCGCAGTATGTGACGAAAGTAGAAATCCCACAGAAATGGAAAGACAATGCAGTTGATCTCCGTGATAACAAACACATCACCGAGCTCTAAACCTGATCCGCCAGGTGGTTTGTTCACAGAAGGAAGATGGAAGGCACTTCCAAAGAAAGCTGGCCAACAGTAAGCATTATGCATGCATGTACGCATGTATGTATGTATGCATGTATAATAATAATGAATCCCTTATTAGTCCCACAGGGGGGAAATCTATTATCTGCATTTTAACCCATCCTTAGTAATTAAGGAGCAGCGGGAAGCCTCGTGAAGCGCCCGGGGAGCAACTGTAACTGTGTGTGTATGCATATGTGTATGTGTGTATGTATGTATGTATGTATGCATGTAACATACATATATATATATATATATACACACACACATACATACACACACACACACACACACTTATGTGTATATATGTGTGAATATATGTAAATATCTCAGATATCTGGTACTATTTTAAAAAACCAAGACCAAGATTTAAGACCTATAACCTAAAAAAAAAAGGCTTAGCTTAAGACTCCATCAGACGGGATGATGGAGTTGCACACTTCACTTGATTAAAACTTCCATTTGACATTCCGTTGCAGCTCCGGCATGTGAAGCATGAAGCACTGGCGGCAGAGCAAGGGGATAAAAGAAAGATGAAAGAACGAGGGGCTTTAAGCCAATAAGCTCATGACATATTCACACAGTAGCACCTGAGTCAATGCGAGCCTGCCTGCGAGCGGCACATTCCTCGATACGAAGTTTCGGGATGCCCTCCGCCACGGCTCTGGCCATGCCTCCCACCTCTTCAATTTCTTTAATGAACTATAAAAAGAAAAACACAGCTTATGAAAGAGATAAATGACCCTCTGGCTGTGTATTGTATCTGTACAAAAGATGAAACAGTACTCCGATGAGCCCAGGCGTTAACCCACTTTTCCCTCTGACAGACCTTCAAAGCGGTGTTGTAGACGTCGTCCGTGAGAGCTTCCATCATGTGTGACCCCCCCCAGGGATCGGCGACTTTGGGGATGCCCGACTCCTCCTGGATGATGATCTGGGTGTTCCTGGCGATGCGGGCGCTCTTCACCGTGGGCAAACCCAGAGCTTCGTCGAACGAGTTGGTGTGAAGCGACTGGGTGCCCCCGAACACGGCGGCCATGGCCTCGATCACCGTCCGGACCACGTTGTTGTACGGATCCTGAGAGGATCACAGGAGAACGTCACGATTACTATTCGATCGGCTCGTTGGCGAGTTCGACCTCGAGACACTTCACACTCGCCTGTTCGGTGAGGGACCAGCCTGACGTCTGGCAGTGAGTGCGGAGCAGCAGGGACTTGGCATTTTTGGGCTGGAAGTTGTCTTTAATGAGCGTGGCCCACAGCCGGCGGCCGGCCCTCAGCTTGGCGATCTCCATGTAGAAATTCATCCCGATGCCCCAGAAGAACGACAACCTGGCAGCACACACACAACAATGAGAGAGAGAAGTTAATAAAAAAAATAACTGAAAATAGAAAAAAAAGTATTTAAAAGGGGCACAACACAATTTAATAAATTATCTCAAAAAATAAAAAGAATGTATGTCTCATCAAGCCTAGCAATATATATATATATATATATATATATAAATAATATTTATATATATATATATATATATATATATATATATATAGCAAAGAGTCGGTACATGCACAAAGACAGTACACTAGAAAACTGCTGCAGAGAGCACTAAGAAAAACCTGACTGCACACTTATTCATAACACAATCATAATACAATCATCTGTGTCTATCTTTAGATGTTATGCATATGTTATGTATTCATGCAGAAAAGACTACCAATCAATACACAAATCGAATGTCTCAAACATCCAATATTGACATCAGAGTCATAAAAGGGCATGAACCAGCTGTGTGAAGAGAGCCGGCCAAAGTAAATGATGCTGCACAGCCAATATTAATTAAAAGCTGAGAGTTAATCATTGTACATTCCCACACCTGCTCTGTGTATCAAATAAAATAATGAATACCGCTATAAGGGAAAGAAAACTGATCACATTTGCCTTCCTCTTCCACCCTATAACCCAATGAGGCGGCGCCCTGAAAGCCCATCAAAACGTCCGGAAGCACCAGAACTGTCAGAATAATGTCATTAAGTTCCAGTCTTTGTGTGCAGCCGAGGGGCGAGCGAGTCTCTGACCCGCACGAGGTAATAGCTCAGTGTTCGAAGCACAATAGAGCGACATCTTTATATTGGGTCAGGGTGGCTGGAGATGTCCAAAAGATGTTCCCGAGGGATTGCATGCACAAGCAACTCGGAGCAATTGACACACGGAGAGAAGATAATGGAAGTACAAAGGAAGCAGTGAGGGCTGGGCGGCGGCGGTGAAATGGCACAGCTGTGTAATTGACTGGAAAGACCATCACAGGGCGACGGCTCTACATTATAGATCGTTCCGTTAAGAAGAGGGTCCGGGAAAAGGTCACTCAGCGGAGCGGCCGCGGAGATTCACATCAAAGATGCATTATGGGTAATACTGAAGCAGCAAGTAGCATTTTGCAGCAAAGAATGTCAATGTGTAGCAGCTTTACCCAACTTTATCCGATTTCTTTTTTCGTCTTTTAATCCATATTACACGCTTTGTGTAAAGTTGAAAATATTTATTAAAAAACACTACTTGAATGGTTGGATTTGGCCGCCGGCTTTAACTGTTGTGCTGATTCGGCGTGTGAGGAACATCTGGTGTTTCCACAAACGCAGTTAAATGCACGCCAACTTATTATGCACGAGTCACACAAAAGATCGCAGACGGCACAACTTGTGAGTGTCATCGTTAACAGGACATTTCAGTTGGAGTGGAATATTCACCTGAGTAGTTATCGAGCGACGGCACGAGCTTCACAAATCGAGTGTCAAGTGAACGTAGTGCCAGCAAACCATCTGGAGGCGCTAAGAGCCAAGTCACACCCCAGATGCAGGTGTCATGGCTCACATCTAGAGTCACTGGGGTCTTGTGACTATGCTTTAATATATATATATATATATATATATATATATATATATATATATATATATAAAATGCTTTTTAAATGTTTCAATCGTCTCAGACCCTACTTTTTATTCTTCAAACGGTATTCTGTGCTGGTTAACTTAAACTTAAACATTCTTCATTTATATTTGTGCATAATACAAATTAAGAAGGTACGAGCGTCACTACAGCTCTTCCTTTATGATTATTGCCAGGAATATTGCAGGCCTGTGGGATGCGTTCATTGGGAAAATCTCGAATGAAGCGATATATAAAAGTGCATTATGAGTAAGCAAATCTTGTACCTCGGGGCAAACTCGTCGATGGTTAGGCCGGCTTTCAGCCCGGTGCGGCAGTACTCCAGCCCGTTGGCGATGGTGTAGGCCACTTCCAGGATGGCGTCGGCTCCGGCCTCCTGAAGATGGTAGCCGCTGATGGATATGGAGTTGAACTTGGGCATGTGCTGGTAACACGGGGGAGCATTGAAATCAGCTAAACTCCCAATACGAAGAGTATTACACTAATAACACGCCGTAAAGTGGATTACCTCGGAGGTGTACGCGAAGATGTCTGCGATGGCGTGCATGGAAGGCTCCGGGGGGAAGATGTAGGTGTTGCGTACCATGAACTCCTTCAAAATATCATTCTGAATCGTGCCGGTGAGTTTGGCTTTCGACACGCCCTGCTCCTCGCCGGTCACAATGAACATGGCCAGCACGGGGATGACCGCTCCGTTCATTGTCATCGACACGGACATCTTCTCCAGCGGGATTTCATCGAACAGCATCTTCATGTCTTCAACGGTGTCTATGGCGACCCCGGCCATGCCGACGTCCCCGTGGACTCGGGGGTTGTCGGAGTCGTAGCCGCGATGTGTCGGGAGGTCAAACGCCACGGAGAGACCCTGCTGACCAGCTGACATGAAAAGGGCAGAAGAGACCGTGGATTAGAGACTATTGGAAAATGGAGAGACAAGCTGGGGAGTCATATATTGGAGATCAGAGAGAGAGAGAGCGTCAACAGTCGGTTTTCAGCCTCCGGCGAGAGACGAACAAACAAACAGCCCGAAGGCACCGACAACGCCGAGGATTCAACCTGGAATGCTGATATAACAGATGAATGACTACTTTGGCTTGTGGCGCCTCTCAAACTGAAGCGGTGTGTGTGTCCTCTCTGACACAACACAGAGGGGTGAACTTAGACAGCAATTTCCACTTTGTATTATTTTCCAAGTTGACTGACATTTGAATAACAGGTATTTGTGGTCGACCTTGTAAGCTTTGGCAATTGTTTGAAGAAGGTTAAAAAAAATCCTCTTGCACTCATACAAAATCTGCATGACATTTGGTTTTACAATGACTGTCATTTTAGTCTTCTCACCTTCTTTAACCTTGTTTTTGAATTATTCATTACATTACATTTCATTTAGCTGACGCTTTTATCCAAAGAGACTTACATGATATACATTAGACCGTAGACACAGCAACGGTGAGCAATGAGGGTTAAGTGTCTTGCTCAAGGACACAACGACACAGACTGCCGGAGCCGGGGATCGAACCACCGACCCTCTGATTGAAAGACCGACTTGCTAACCACTGAGCCACAGTCACCCCATTTGAAATATTCAGTATTTCAAATTCAAAGTGTAACTTATGCTTTGATCTTCAGTGTTTCAGCAGACAACACACACACCAACATGTACCTTTGATGTTATCCTTGTAGAACTTGTTGCTCTCCTCCACAGTGCTGAAGCCGGCGTACTGCCTGATAGTCCACGGTCTGTTGGAGTACATGGTAGGATAGGGCCCCCTAGTGTAGGGAAACACTCCCGGCAACTCATCTGGCCGGTCGGCCGAGTCTGCTTTGGTGTACACCGGCTTAATGTTGAGTCCCTCAGGCGTGCGCCAGATCAGGTCTTCTGGGTTCTTCCCCTTCAGCTGCTTCTTAGCCAGACTGGCCCATTCAGGGTGCAGCTGGCTCGGGTCCCGACTCGGCGTGGACGTGTGGATCAGGGAGCGGCTCGTGTGCGCCGAGGAGGCGGCGGACGCGCTCACCAGGCGCCGGGCGGCCAGCGCTGCGCCTGACCTCTGTGCAGTCAGCATGCTTCAAGGTCGACTCGATCAGACGGACATGGATCACCTGAGGAAGACAACCACAAACAGATTGGGGGCGGGGAAAGACCTTGTGATGGCGGCACGTTGTCAGCTGGTTCTGAGCTGGGAGTCGAACTGGAGTCTGTGGTGGAGGTGTCAGAGAGGAGGGTGCTCAGGAAACTACTCAGTATTCTGGACAATGCCATAACTTACAACAACCACCACACCACTTGTAATAGTACTTGCAATATTACAGTTCAATTACATGTGCAATATCTTTTTCTTTCTACTACTTTTTTAATATCATTGACAATATCTCTCCCATTATCATGCACAGTATTACTTATCTATTTGAATTTCCATGAGGCACACACTTTTTTTGTACTCTTATTTCATCTTTGTTGTTGTATTTTACTTTTGCAGTTTAATTTTTATCTAGTCTTATTGCTATTGTATTCTTTTTTGCAATGGTTTCAGTATTATTTTTCTACACTTAATAATTTGTATTATATTGTTCATATGTTAAAATTGTATTCTATTGTTTTTTTGCAATTCTTCTTCTCCGACACAAGATTTTTCTTCGGGGTGAATAAAGTTAAACTTATCTTAACTTTAACTTCATCTTAAGTTTGTCCTGTTAGGAGTGAGACAGTAATAGCACATGGACTTAACACTAATTCATCCTATTCAACACATATGAAGATAATGTTACAGCGAACCCTTTATAAATATGGCATGTTCATGGGACAAAAACAGTGCTTCGAATATGATGTTATATATATTTTGCAGCATGAATATCATCCACAAAGCAGCATTTACTTCAAGTGGGACATTTTAGTGTCTTTCTGTTTGCTCACATCTCAGTTGGACACACACAACAAGTGCCCTTCAGAGACAAGCAACCCCAGACGTGTTGCACTCTTTTCCGCTATAAGAACAGCTGTTCAACGACATGTGAGAAATCAAAACAAAGAACGAGTCTAGCTTTTGTTAATGTCACGAGCCAGCAGCCCAAAGGCGTTTGGACTATTACGCAAACCGGACACGAAGGTTAACCTCGTGAAGTTACTGCCCAGTCAGTCAGCCATGTTGGGAATAATTAAAGCAGGTTTTGGGTCATTTTTTTTTTTACCGTAACTTGCATGTAATACTGACACTTAACTGATGACATTGTTGCAACATTTGACAGCGACAACGGTTAAAGTAACGCTAGCTAGCTAGCTAGCTAGCTAGCTTAGCTTAGCTTAGCTTAGCCAGCCGAACTAGCCAGATATCCTCTTTTAGAAAGTCAAAAGACAAATAATGATTACACCTTCAAGGAGTAGTAAAAAGAAAAAAAGGCAACCGTGCAAGTTAATGTTGACGTAACGTCACGTAAGCTACGCCGTAACCGTTAGTAGCGCTAACCTAGCTAACCGTGGATGTTAGCTCGTGCTATTAGCAACGGAATCTATCATTACACACTTTGTAGGCAGTTAACGTCGACTGTATATTGTTTTACATTTCTTAATATCGTTTCCTGACCTTGCCGTCTGTTGTGCTTTTGCAAAGGGGCGAAAAGGCGTGTGTTCGTCCGTCCAATGAAGCTTCATAACATCGCCGGCGAGCCAATAGCCGGCTGCGGGGAGGAGGTGAACTTTGACCCCTGACACCGGAAGTAAAAAGAAAAAACAAGATTGTTGAATTTCCCAGAGATAAGCGACCCCCGTTTTTTGAGTGTATTCCAATTGCTGTGCCATTAATGTGCTATTTAAAGTGACATAATATTACATAATATTTACTTTGCAGGACAAATACTAGCAACATATATATTTAATTATTAGTGCAATGAATATAGGTGTGCATTTTTATATAAAACCTGCCATCTGGAGGCGATGTTGCTGCAGAAGTTGCTGTTCTTTCTATTATCACTCTCAAATCACACACAGGACACACACTTCTCAACACAATACATGCCATTTTTATTCAACAGTTGGTCAATCCACTGTAATAGTAGCAATGGCTCCCATAAGAGTGCAGTACAGTATTGGATTGGGTTGTATTGGACAGGGTACACTTGCAGTGAATGTTTATGAGGGATATAAAATATATACTACACATAGCAACGTCATTCAGAGCATTCAGCAGGTCAAACCTTTATCAAAGTGGCAATGCAGACAGTGGTATGTAATGCCCAGTTAAGACACAGAGCAGAAGTTGTGTACTTTCAACATAATGTTCCTCTGTTGCTGAAACTGTAAGGCAGTATATTTTTTGATTGCGATGTAGTACGGCTTTTCATCAGATGACCGATTTTTCTCATGGTTCCACAAAAATGTACAACTTTAAATGAAACTAAACAAGATAGCATCTCTGACTAACAAATAGAAACCAGACGGTGGTGTGTGGGTGTGGGTGTAAAAAAAGTCTTGCATGATGTGAATCTTTTTTTCCCCGTGCAGGACAAGATGGCGACAAAGCAGCAGTAGATGCATTTAAATATTGAACTGAAGAAGACGGTGGAGATCAACACAGAGTGGGTGGATGGTGGGAGGCAGCAGCTGAGTATGGTCTCCCCGTGGAAACAGGTTGTGGCCAACGCAGCCTCATTAGGCTTCGACCTTTGCATTTAACCTCAGGCATCACTCCAGCTTGAGCAGCTCCACGTCGAATATAAGGGTGGCGTTCGGGGGGATGACCCCGGGGTGGCCCGTCGCTCCATAAGCCATGTCGGGTGTGCAGGTGATTTTTGCCCTCTGGCCCAGGCTCATCTGAAGCATAGGAGAAAATGTAGAATTACTGAGAATATCGCTGATATGCTTTATTTTGATGTTTTTTTGCATGCTGTTTTAAAGCCCCAAACATCCACCGGTTTGCTTGTTTCAGGAGAGTATAAAGTACAACGCTGAGCAAAATCAAATTAGCTTGAGATAAGACATTGATCCTTATTACTGTAAAATTACGCAGCAATACACCTGAGAATAAGAGCAGTAATTAACTGGTTGATACGACCCCCTTCAGCTAACAAATATATATGAATACATGCTCTTCTAGCTATAATAAGGGGTTGAATGCATAGTAATGAGTATGAGGTTTCTCTCTTACCTGTGCTACTCCTTCCTCCCAGCCCTTGATGACCTCACTCCGTCCAATCTTGAACTTAAATGGCTTGTTCCGGTCTCGGGAGGAGTCGAACTTCTTCCCATTCTGCAGCATACCTGCCAAAGAGGAAGCCACATTGACAGAGTTCAGAGCCCGGCCTCCCTATTTGGTGAAGGAACTGCCCATCCGGGTCATCCGAGATCCTTTTTACGCTTATTCACGTGGCTATTTTGAAACATCTGCGTAGCTGAATGCTCTTGTGACCGAAGCGTAACGCTTTAATGCCTTTTATCAGAGCGGGACGCCAGATCGATGCACGCCCTTTCCTCCAGAGCTAATGTTTTGGAAAGAGGCTATTTAAGATTAAAAGGAATAAAGTCATCCTGGCTCCAGTCAGAGGAATTATTCTGGCGGGAGGAGGGGAAGAGGGGGGGGGTCTTATCAGGACCTCGGGTCCGTTTCAATTACGCAAATGAACAAAGGGAATGTGAATCAGGAAGCATTGGCCTGGTTTAGTGGATTATTTTTAAAGTTAACTAGGCCATTGCCCGCCTGTATCTAGACCACAGGGAGAAATGAGCAACAAAAGGCGGAGCGGTGCCGGACCGGACTCCTCAGATAATAACACGGGGCCGTTAGACACCACTCAGGGCTTCAGGCGTCTCAGAGCTGCCATCTGAAGCAGTGCTGTGTGAACGCACCGATACCCGATTGGCCAATCTGGTATCTGATACCATTATTTTAATAAATAACTTCAATAAAAAGACCAATATAGAAGAGTTCAGCCTTGTCAATATCCTACAATAACCCTAACCCGTCTGGGGGGTAATTCACTGTTTATGTCATACATTTAATAAGAAGTAGTGCACAATGCACTCTGGGAAATGAAGGAATGGATCTGGTTGTATTAGCCCGTCTTTCTGAATTGAGTTTCTAGAAAATGCACCACATGACGCAATGCATCCGATGATCCTGATGACATATATCACGATTGAATATTTTATCCAGCGTATACATTTAAAGTCATGTATACGCTGCTACTGTACCCCCCCCCCAAACTTAGTAGGTCCATCATTTCCAAGTATCACAGCGGGCCGGAGATCAGCGGGCTGGGCTCGGCCCAACTGTGGAGTCATCAAGTGCACTCAGACCACCTGCTGCAGGGCATTCGAGTGCAGCCGGGAGGCCGAGCCCTCCTGCGTCAACTGCAGCGCGGCAGCTTCAGTTCACGGTTTAGTCACTAATTAGTCTGGCTGGCGGAAAAAAGTGCACGCCGGGAAACTTTCATATTGGTTAGAAAAAAACAACTCAATCGTACTGGAGGACGCAGCCTGCAGCCTGCAGAGGGGTCACCAGCTACAGAGACTGGGGTTCACACTGGCAACTGGCTAAAACCAGTTTGAGGACAATGGAGAAATCACCACCTGCTCCTTGTTTCCTGTAGAAACAGACGCACAGCAGCATTGCTGTGGATGCCCACAGTTCACAGGGTGACTGACGCTCAGCTCCCGCTGCAGGATATATAAAGACGGCGAGGCCAGACAGGTGCACGTCTCACTCATGGGCGGCGGGCGAGAAGCCGAACGTCAGAAACCGTTATCACGCTTCGGACCCCTAAGCACGGGGGGGGGGGTCTGTGCAGTAAAGCAAAGCAGGGCCCTTCCTGAGGCCGACTCCCACACTCGCTGCTCGTGGAAGGCTTTCACTTAAAACAGAGCTCTGGCTGGATCTACAAAAAAAAAAAGAGAATTCGGTGGCGCACAGGGGTGTGGTTATTTTTACTCAGTTTACAGTATCCTGTCTCAGCCCTGTCTAGGACGGCTGCCAGCACCCCCCCCCCAGCCCAAGTGTGGATGAAATGAGACGCGTGTAAAGCTATCCGTCTGCTAACCTATACGTGTTGCTGCCGTTTCACAGCTGCGAACACGCGCGTCTCGCTGGACAGACTGAAGTCTCCCTGTGATGTGTCATTAGCGGCGATCTCAGCTCAGACAACAAAAAGGGCAAATTCACCGCTGCAGCGCCGACGGCCTGAAAAGGATCCCCGGCAACGGCTCACGAGATAATCTAATCCCGTCGTTACACACCCTTCGAATAAGGAATAAGGATAAGTGTTCATGTGATCCACGTATGTACGCAAGAAGACACCACAAACTGTTAAATATGGAACGCCGCGCTGCATTTAAACCAGTTTCTTTATGTCTTCAGCTCTGCAGCGTTGGGATTGAACACTTCCCACGGCATTCAATCACAACATTCTCCCATGGAAGGCCTCTATCTATTTATGTGACACACACACACACACACAGGGTCTCAGCTTCAGCACGTTCTAGAGCTCAAACATGGTAAGGACAGACGTCCACATTTAGGCATGACATCATATCCAGAGGCCTGCTGCTCCCAAAGCTCACGCCTCTTGTCAGTGGAGACCGACGAGGCTGTTTATCCTCACGGCCTAGTGCCGAGCACCGGGCCCCGGAGGCCCCTGTTCGATAGTCGGTCTGCTTCAGAGAGAGAGAGAGAGAGAGAGAGAGAGAGAGAGAGAGAGAGAGAGAGAGAGAGAGAGAGAGAGAGAGAGAGAGAGAGAGAGAGAGAGAGAGAGAGAGAGAGAGAGAGAGAGAGAGAGAGAGAGAGAGACAGCGGGAGGAATGAGCTTGTGTTTGAGGCTCAGCCTCTCTTGAAAATCTATCGTTTGGCTTTTCAAGCTTTGGGTCAGTCGTGTACATGTGTAACCGGCCCGGGCGGCTCGGTGTACATGCGGGAAAACGAGTGGTTTCCAATCCGGTTGTGTCGGGAAGTCATTCTCCGTGTCCCGGATCGACAGCTAACCTCTATTACCACTATCTCTTGATCAGATCTTGAACTAATCTTGTATTCGAGCTTTTAAATAAACCAGACGTGGGTCGGTGTCCTTCTCTGCTTCACCCACTGACCTGAAAAGCAGGTGTGTGATCTTTGAATCCTCATTTGTTCGGCTTTCACACTAAATCCTGGATAACAGTGGCGGACCGTACTACCAAGTACAGTTTCTGAAACACAATTTCTGAAGCCAAGGCTTCTTTATCCAAACTCTAACCACACAAACATACACACACCATATATATATAACATAAATATTAAAGACTATAATGTGTTCTAGGTTGTTTTTTTTGCCTGTCGAACACAAAAACTGTTGATGAAATTCAAAAGAGCCAAAGACAGAAGAGAAATGCCTCTTTGAGTCACGGTTGATGAGCGACCTGCTTACAGGTGCACACATGCCTCACAGAGCGGTGCATACTAACACTGCTTATTATAATACAAATACTCTAATCTTCTCCAACAAGACCACATTCTTCTGCTAATCTCCGGGCTTGGGTTCAACACTAAAGCATTACACACACACACACACACTGTGCAGCTCGGCCTTTGGCATCCTTTTCCATCAACCAACTCACTGCGAACGCATTTCCCCGCTGATACGATATATTTATATCTCTTTTTGGTGTTCCACGGATAAGGCCCTTTCTTTGGCTGAAGTCTGGATACCGGGAGTTTCTGGTAAATTTAAAAAAAGAAAAATGCTGGTAACAGACGGGACGATGCGGCCAGCTCGGTGACGTTCAGGGATGTGATCATTACAATAGAAGACAGACGTGACAATGGAGAACAGGATCTGGAAAGGAACGACCCGAGGGTTAGGGTTGGAGGTTGGAGTGCAGATGGAGACGTTGAGCTCATTTACTCACCGAATGTGAGAATGAAACGGCTCCATCAGGACCAGAGGAGAACAGCTGTCTCCAACAATACATTTGTTGACTATCATCACCAACACACAAGTCAAAAAAAAAAGAAAAATCTCTGTATTTAAGCTAAAATAATATGAGAAAGTGAAGCCACACACACGCACACGCACACACACACACAGAGAGTAGAATACAACAATTATCACTGTCAAAACCTGTTTACCACAGAGTCAATGCCGGGCAGTGTGCGACAACTTTTATAGCCGTGTAATAACAGATCCCCAGACGGGCGGATGACTGTGAACCGGGTTGTGTTTACTTTCTGTCTGACCTAGTTGTCTGGGCCGACAACCCCGGGGCACCTAATAACCCAATTTTTCTTTTCATCCAAAAACGTCTCACAACGTCTCGCTGCCCCGACACAAAAACAAATTGGGCAATCTGGCAGGAGACAAAAGGCGGAGGGAGGGGAGTGTGTGTGTGTGTGTGTGTGTGTGTGTGTGTGTACACACATGTATAATACGTGCAAGTTGCAACAGTCTCTAAAATGGCATTGACACTGTGAGTCAGCCAGATTCCTCCCAACAAAACAAAAAGTAAAAGAAATGATATTTTCTGGGTGGGGTGGCTGCTGCGCCCTCTCCTTTTTACGTTAGCCGCCACACACACACACACACACACACACACACACACACACACACACACACACACACACACACACACACACACACACACACACACACACACACACACACACACACACACACACACACACACACACACACACACACACACACACACACACACACACACACACACACACACACACACACACTTTGGAGAGAGCTGGGCTGCAGATCAAAAAAACAACAAAGAAAAACATGCAAACAGAGAGCAGTGCCGCCCTCCAGATAACTGTGCAAAAAACATGCAAACAGCATGTTTCCTCTCTGAAGGAGGAGGATGGGGGGCGGGGGGGCGGCGGGGGGAAGAGGTCTGGTTTCAAGATTGCCAAAAGCAAAGAGAGGGGTCCGTTACCTATGTAATGCACAACACACGCCTGGCCCTTCTTTGGAAATGTTCTCCCTGTTGAGGAGAGAGAGAGAGAGAGAGAGAGAGAGAATAAGTGTTATTGTGTCACCTGAAACTGTAGCTTGTGGATGAACAATGCCTCTGTTATGTCTGCTGAGGGGCTCCAGAGCTCCAGAGCTCCGTACATGTTAAAGTCAGATAATCTCATCCACATTTTTTTGTAAACTTCAGCCTGGAGGCTTGTTGTTGTTTTCCCAGTGCAAGAGGCTATAAAACCAGTTATCTTGTGAGCAAAACCCCAACATTTTACAGTGTCTATAATATTGGAGTTACCGTGAGCTGCTGCCTGTCTAACGAGGAAACTGCTAACGGCTAAACTAAACTTTATATTTGATTAATTATGTCGATATTTGACCAGATTTGAACGACATGCCGGAGCCCCCACCCCCAACATGTCCCCCAACCACCCCCGCATTAAAGCCCACACAAGCGGATACATCAACTCACCATCACCGGGGGATATTGTCTCGACTTCCACGCCCATTGTACTTCAATATTTAGCTCTGAAACATAAAGCTTTAAAAAAAGATAAAGAAGGAAAAAACAGAAGAGCCGTTTATCGACAGCCTATGTCGCCCGTGAAGCAGCTACAATACGCGGCTGTGTGATCGGTGGGAACCATGTAGTCACCGACCACTGCCTCTGAGTCGTAGCCGCAGCAGCCAAGATGAACTATCTAACGCTACTTTGTAGCGCGAGGCAGCGGAGAGATCTTCAACTGCAACGACGTGCGTCGTCTTCAGCCACAAAAAACGCTCCGCGTCACACGGCCTGCGTCACGTCAGCCGTTCTCCCGTCTCATTTTATTTATTTATTTTTTCATTTTGTGGTTAGCTCACGTTATATTATTTATTATTATGGATTAATTAATTGTTATACATTTATTATATTTATTATTCGCTCGAGTTTTCTAGTCCGCTCCGGCGGGAAAAGAATGCGCTGTGATAAAACTACATATCCCAGAATGCACCGGCAGCGTCGGGTTAGTTTTGCTTCCGAGTCATCTAGAAATTAGGATTTCAGACACATTTCTACCGGTAAAAACGTGATTTATTTAACGGGGAGACCCGCTTTCAGTTCTGCAGACGGAGTCCACGTGAGATGGTTGTGGTTTTATAAGGTAAGTGTAGACATTTACACCAATTATTAGCTACAACGTTAGTTTAATAAGCTAATGCTAAAGGTAAACATTAGCATAAGTTAACTTTGGAAATTATTTCTTGTTGAGTGTGAACTGGAAAACCTCTGCGTCTCATAATGATAAGTTTATCATGTAACGTATCGTCGACTGTGTATATTATGTTATTCTCTATATTCTATAGCTTCTTTATACAGTAATTTTCTTTTTTAGTGACATACTAATACAAATTAACGAGCTCCTGTATGGAAATTGTCACTTGTGAAGTATATTTAGCTCACGCACACGTCTTACTTTAAATGTATTTTTGTAGAGGAACACTTCCTCTATTTCGATGAGGGGACGACCTAGTTGCTTCAAAGCGGCCATTGGCAGCTACACTTGGTCCTGTTAATGAGGTCCTGACAGGATCGGTGTGTTGTTAAGGTCATTCAGGGGTAAGCAGCTAGAAGTGTTCGTCACCGCTGCCTCAGCTCAGGCAGAGGGGATTAAGGCATGTACGTGGAAGGAGACACGAGAGGCTTTTGCTATTCTTAATCTGCACAGGTATAGGCAAAGGCAACAGTAGCTACTCTGGTGCAGGACCCTCTCCGACCGGGTAGGTCTCGGTCCTCAATGTGGATCTCCTGAGTCACATTTAAAAACAAACATTTTCTCTTTTGTAGAAGCATCTTCACACCTTCCGGGATGGATCTCGGCAAAGCGAAGCTGCTTCGGACGGGCCTCAACACTCTGCACCACGCCATCCACCCCGTGCACGGGATCGCGTGGACGGACGGCAAGCAGGTCTGCCTGACCTCGCTCTTCCTCCTCAACGGCGAGGTGAATTTCGGGGACACCAACGTCATCGGGCAGTTCGAGCACGTCCTCGGGCTCTTCTGGGGCCCGCTGTGCTGCTCGGACTCCCCGGCCCTGCTGGCCGTCCAGCACAAGAAGCACGTCACGGTGTGGCAGCTGCAGCTCAGCGCGCTGGAGCAGAACAAGCTGCTGTGCACTCAGACCTGCGAGATGAGCGAGCCCTTCCCCCTGCTGTCTCAAGGCTGTGTGTGGCACCCTAAGCTGGACGTCCTGGTCGTGCTGACCAAGAGGGACACGTCTTTGCTGTTTTCTGTCAGAGTGGACAACCGGAGGATCAAAGCGGACATCAAAGGCAGCGGACTCATCCACTGCGCGTGCTGGACTAAGGACGGCACGCGCCTGGTGGTGGCGATAGGGAGTTCCCTGCACTCTTACATCTGGAGCGACATCCAGAAGAGTCTGGTGGCCTGCTCCTTCTGCCCCATCTTCGACGTGGGGGGCTACATCTGCGCCATCGAGGCCACGGGGGAGGCTCAAGTAGCGGTGGCCACGGAGCTGCCTCTGGACAAAATCTGCGGGTTAAATGCCGGCATAGCCTTCGACATGGCGTCGGAGCCCGAGTCCCCGCAGGGCCACGGCTCCCACGTGGTCCTGACGGAAGAAGACAACGTTGTGGACTCGAGAAGGAGATCTTTTGAGTCGGAGAGGTCCTACATCCCCAGCTCAGGCCCGCTAGACCTCACCCACCTCCTGGCGAGACACCGCCGCTCCGACCCGAGCCCCCTTCTTCACCTGCGGCGCAGGGACACCATGACGGGGTCAGGCCAGGACTCCTCGCACCTCATCCTGGTCACCTACGAGCGCAAAGTCACCACCAGCCGCAAAGTCAGCATCCCCGGGATCTTGGTCCCGGACATCGTGGCGTTCGACCCACGCGGCTCCACCGTCGCGGTGGCCTCCAACACCTGCAACATGGTGCTGGTGTACTGCATCACGGCCTCCGCCATGCCGAACATCCAGCAGATCTCCCTGCAGACCAACGAGCGGCCCAAAGGGGTCTGCTTCCTCAACGACAAGATGCTGCTGCTGATGGTGGGCCGGCAGAAGTCCAACGAGCCGGCCTTCCTCCCGTCTTCGAACACGGACAAGTACGTTCTTCGCCTCGTGGCCAAAGAGCTGATGCCCGATGGAGAGGTTCCAATCACGCCACCCGCCTCTGCTCACGGCCGCGAGTCCGCTTGTATTTTAAGCGCAGGGATTAGGAGGCACTCGGAGCACATATGCAAGGATGACAGGGAGCACCCGGGGATAAAGGACTTGGTGTTACCTGGTGGGGGAGTGGTTCGCTCCGCGGGCAGCAGGCGCAGGCTGGTGGAGGAGGTGCGGAGCGGCGAGTCCAGCCCCGTCACCAGCTCCGTGGACTTCTCCGACCGAGCGTCCGACCGAGCCCTGTCCAGCGCCTCCTCCGTCACGGTGGAGAACTTCGACATGGACCACGTCAACCGCATGAGCAGCCTGGCGGTGGCCGGCCAGGCCAGCAGGGACTCCAGCCGGGCCGGCTCTCCTCGCCACGAGCCGCCGGACAAGCTGCACACGGACCCCACGCTGCCGTACCCTGACCGGGCGGCGGGCCCGGCCAAGGAGCGAGCGCTGGAGCAGCTGGTCCTCAACATGGAGCGGCTCTTCACGCGCTTCGCCGACGTGCAGCAGTGCCTGACGGAAATCAGGGATTATAACCAGAACGGCAGGAAGGCCCCGGGCGTGTACCCCGGCGCCTCCGAACCCCCCTACGTCAACGTCACATGTCAGGTACAGTCCTGCTCGCCTCGTTTTCTCTGTGTTCGCCGCTGACGGGGACAACAACCCGAAGTAGAGGGGAAGAGGTTCACGAGCAGCTTTTGCTTGGAGAGGCTTAAACGGCTTATTCAGCGGGAATTTGCACTTTGAGGATAAGACAACGGGAATACCTGGAACGGTTTAATGTGTTCCAGACGCCCGGCGATGGTTTGCCTGATTATCAAGTATCAGATCAGAAGATGTGGATTAACCGTCATGATAGCATTCAGCCTGACTTAGTTGATTCATCCCTGATGGCCACCGGTTCACTTTTCCTTGTTTCTTCCTCCTTCCGTGCAGAAGCAGCTGTCGGAGAACGTGTTCATCGACGAGCGGCGGCCGGTGCTGCTGTGTGACGGGAAGGTGAGTCTGCGCGTCCTCCAGGACCTCTTCAGCCTCACCATCGTGGAGATGATGTACGGTACGTGCAGCGTCGTTTCCAAGACTCGGCTGCTTCTCAGTTTGGCGTCATAACGTAGTGCATAATTCACTTTGATCATTTATTGTCTTTCAGTGGAATCGTATCACGATGAAATCATCTAAATCGTCTAAATTGATAATAGGGTGCAGATACTTACTCAAACTTCAAATTTAGATTAAACAAACATCGCCTTAAACTGATTCTGTCGTATTTATGTAAACAGTCGCTGGAAATATTTATAATTTCACATGAAACTGTTTTGTTCGTTTAGCACTTTTCCTTCGCCAGATATTTAATTCACACAGTAGTATACAAAATATTTACAATGGGGTAATTTCATACAGATTATTTGTTTATTGAACTACCAAAACGTACGTGTGTGTGTGTGTGTGTGTGTGTGTGTGTGTGTGTGTGTGTGTGTGTGTGTGTGTGTGTGTGTGTGTGTGTGTGTGTGTGTGTGTGTGTGTGTGTGTGTGTGTGTGTGTGTGTGTGTGTGTGTGTGTGTGTGTGTGTGTGTGTGTGTGTGTGTGTGTGTGTGTGTGTGTGTGTGTGTGTGTGTGTGTGTGTGTGTGTGTGTGTGTGTGTGTGTGTGTGTGTGTGTAGATATGAAATGCATCATACATCCTTTAAGCTTTAAATGCACAATTCAAAGCATAGTGATTGACTCCACCCGCTCTCAACATGGCGACGGCTGAGCCGGTGGGTCCCAGCTAACCAGTTTCTTGCCGATGAGATTGTTTTGACAGCGTCTACAGGGTTAGTAAATTAAAACCTCTTCAGCTCGTGAGATGGGCTTCCCTTTTCGAGGTCACCAGATAAAACAAGTCTGACTCTTTCAAACCTTCAAGTTTCCCCATTCAGGATGTGTTTAGATGAATAGTCTCACATCGTCCCGTACAATCTTAAAGCACACGTTCCAGCATTGTCCCGTTGCCGTGCTCACGCTATAATTGGACGTGATTAAAAGCCTAGGTCAGATTACAAGCTTTAAAACAAAAGCAGCTTACTGCGTTTTAACGAGCGTAAAACGCAGTAACACGCTGTCCCGAACCGAGACGCAGCAGCAGCATGCAGTAGATATCTCAAACTCCATGTTTCACCCCGTTACCGTGATAATGAAACCTTTGTTGATCTCGTGCGGTCTCTCCAGGTCCGCTGTGGCTGGTGCTTGTGGCCGACGCAGACGGCTTCGTGCCGCTGGCCTTCAAGCCCAAAGAGGAACTGACGGTGCGGAACGGGAAGAGGAAATCCACCCTGCGGACCCCCGGGAGTCCGGAGACCTCCGTCCCGTCCAGTCCAGCCCCCGGCCAAAGCCCCAACATGACCGCAGAGTTCTCCACATAGTGCCTCCTCACACTCGTAACTCAACTCTGAACTCTGAACTCTCGGAAAACCAGAGTCATACGTCGAATGTTTTTATTTCTCTTCTTGAGGAGCGGTAGCGAGTTCAGAGGTGACGTTCACGTCGCCCAAGGACGCCGATCGTAGTGCCATGGCGCTCAACCAGCAGCTTCCAGTATGTTTTAGAGACGTTCAACACATCCCGCTGTCCTGGTACAAGAACAGTAGAGGCTTGAGTTTAATGTAAATGTTTTGTTTGTTTGTTCAGTGTTTGTTATGACCGGAACGCTGCAGAAATCAAGATTTTACCTGTAAAACGTCTGGATGGTCCCTCTGCAACACTCTGGCTTATGTAAAATCATATTTAAACTGTTAATAAGAACACATTTTAAGCACTTTTTTCTTCCACATCTGTAATGTCACCGGGCGCAGTGCCACAACCGACCACTAGAGGGAGCAAGACTCAACAGAAACGTCCCCTTCAATGCAATAAAGGGTCATCAGAGCTCCATTGAAAACCAAAGAAGTGTGAACTTATGCTTTGTTTTAAAAAAAAACAACAACATCTTGTTGTTTTGAATATTAAATCTGCATAGCTAGTGTGCACTCTTTTTGTGTGTGTTGCTTATTTTACTCCAGTGAAAGAAAACACAAACGCCCACGTTTAATCGGTCTATTAACCAACCTCTACAACATTTATTCATTTCATATCATCAGCCCTCAATAATCATAAATAACAGAGTTGTAGAGCTAAACACAGCAAAATAATGGTATACATTCATTTATATAAATTAGGTAATCTTATTATATATTTTATATATCCAAGATGACTGTACAGTACATGTGAAGAGGAAACAAAAAAGTTTACGTTTAACTATTTATCAGTGTAATATACACCAATGGTCAACTTTCCAGCGGAGTCCACTGGAACCGGTCTTCGTTCAGGTCCAGGTTCAGGTCCGGGTCCAGGTCACGCGTGGCTCAAATCCTCCATCGTCCTGGAGCTGATGCTTTGCTTCCTGTGGGCGGAGTCAACCCAACATTACATTACAGCTACGTAGCACGTTTACGCAAATTCAAGCCTGAAAAACTTAAATATATATATATATATATATATATATTTTGATCTGATTACTTCCTCCAGCATTGATCGATAGTAAATTAAATGCTTATTGCATTATTGGCATAATGAAGGTTTGTTCCAGGCAAGTAAAATACATATTTATCATAACTTAACAGTAAAGCGAACAATAATAATGTAATGGATTAAAGGTTTTTTTTGCAATAAAATTTAAATGGACTTTTATTCTCTAGTATGGGTCAAGCTCCTACAATACCCACAATGCAACTCAATGGCATCTTTATTGGACCCTTACTGCCTCATAAGTGCCCACTTTTCTTTTTCAATCCAGACTTTTAGTTGGAGATTTTAAATCTCAAACCCAAAACAAACTCTTTCTGATGACGTCACTGAGTAAAAAACTTTAAATTCTGTAGCTCTGGAGGGAGCTACAGAAGATTTTAAAGTTTCATTATCTTTTTATTACACAGCCATATTTACGGGCTGAATATAGCTCCTCGTGACGAGTAAGCTGGACTTCGTGTGTAAAACTGGGTTTTGTTGATCTCCACTTCGGGCTCACCGCAGCTCGTCCAGACAGAGCCGGTTCCTGAGCCGGACGTCCTCGCTGATGGGGTAGAGCAGCAGGATCATCAGCCCCGTGACGATGAAGGCCACCGGGGCCGCACCGATCAGCAGCTTCAGGGTGTACACCACGGGGGCCGGCTGCTTGCAGGCGCCGGTATCGTACCCTGCAAACCTACACACACACACACACACACACACACACACACACACACACGCAGAGATCCAATTTAAACACAGGTTACAGGAATATCGACCTCCCGGCCTGACGCTGCAGTCCTGCACACCTCTCACATAATGAATCACACGTCGGGTCCCGGAGGTTAATGCATTCCTGCGAGGTACCGTGACGCCGCGAAGTAATGGAGTGTGTGTGTGTGTGTGTGAGTGTGTGTGTGATGGGACTCACTCCAGGCAGAGGGTGGACACGCCCAGGGAGATGCCCGCCGCGAACTTGGTGAAGAACACGTAGAAGGAGTAGAAGATGGCCTCGTGGCCTTTACAGTACGGGTTGGCCAGCCGGAAGTCATCCACCACGTCCGGCAGCATCGACCTGAAGCGCACACACACACACACACACACACACACACACACACACACACACACACACACATACACACATAGAAATGAACACACACTAATCTGTGGTTTTGTTTGCAGGATTTTGGGAGCGTGTGTGTCCTCCCTCCGATAACCGGTGGGCTTAAATTACAGATTAGACGGTGAGCAAGACAAACAATCGGCCCCTTCAAAATAAACCTCCCCCCCAATTTGGGGTTTGAGGGTTAGAGTCCCTGTAGATGCAGAGAAGAAGACCGCTTTCCCCCCGGCGCTGTATTATCTCCGTGGCGGTGAGGAGGATTTATAGTCCACGTCGCCTCTAATTCATAAAAATGACATCACAGTCGTGACCGTGACCGCAAGTGGACGCACCGGAGCGTCCGGGCCCCCGGGTCAGCGCTAACCGCGGGTTCGATGCCGTGTCACCGTTTGACTAATGAGGGTCTGTGTCAGATCTGAAGGGGGAACCAACGTGAGCGGTGCAACCAGACTGTTACATAAACCATGTCAGAGGCTTAGTGGACTTTGAATATTTCAAGGGTATAAATCCATATTCTACTGTAAGCTGGAGCATATTTATTTATTTTTAATCCTCATTGGGGGCACGTTAACCTTGCAGATGGCAGGAGTCACGAATAGCTCACAGGCGGACAACAACAAAGAGTCTGCAGTCCACCTGGCTGCCTGCTTTTCAAAATAATGGTCATCTAATAAACAGGGTTCATCCACATGGTGACCAATGGAGTCTTTTCCAGGACTTTCACAGGACTTTTCCAGGTCTGGAAATAAACATTTAAACTTGAGGTATAACGAGGGAAGACCTTTCCAGGAAGTGGGGGGAATGGATCTAGATCAATATAAGGACATCAAGACAGAAGACAGAGTGATGTACAAACACACTCTTGGTTTGTTTTCTCCTTTTCTTTTGTAAAATATATAAATTGTTTTTTTAAAGGCATGAAAAAGCGTTCTTACCACGGCAAGAGGAGCGAGGCGGCCACGCTGAGTCCAGAGGAGACGGCCACGACGTAGGCCACCACCACATTGGGGATGAAGACCAGCATCAAGGTGAAGGGCATGATCCACTAGAACAGACAGAGGAAGAAAAACTAAGTTTCTTACAGACGAGGACGCTGCGCTCCCATCTTCGTCCACAAGATGGCACAAGCATCAAAGTGTGATAGTCGGAGGTGAAACATAAAAACCTGTACTCACTGTGATGCCGCAAAAAGCCGCCGTCTTCTTCCCGAACCGCTGCAGAAACCACTGCCACACCGGGATGCTTATCACTGCAGAAACCTGCGACAGCAAGAGGATCATGAGGATGAGGATCATGAGGATCATGAGCATGAGGATCCTGAGCATGAGGATCATGATCATGAGGATCATGATCAAGAGGATCATGAGCATGAGGATCATGATCAAGAGGATCATGAGCATGAGGATCATGAGCATGAGGATCATGAGCATGAGGATCATGATCATGAGGATCATGATCAAGAGGATCATGTGCATGAGGATCATGATCATGAGGATCATGTGCATGAGGATCATGATCAAGAGGATCATGTGCATGAGGATCATGAGGATCATGTGCATGAGGATCATGAGGATCATGTGCATGAGGATCATGATCATGAGGATCATGTGCATGAGGATCATGAGGATCATGAGGATCATGAGGATCATGTGCATGAGGATCATGAGGATCATGTGCATGAGGATCATGAGGATCATGTGCATGAGGATCATGATCATGAGGATCATGTGCATGAGGATCATGAGGATCATGAGGATCATGAGGATCATGTGCATGAGGATCATGAGGATCATGTGCATGAGGATCATGTGCATGTTCCTATGTGTGCATAACAATAAGGCTCATGCAAATGTGCAATGAGGCGAGATTCTCCTCAACATGGCATAAATAATCTCAGATTCACATAAAAATCGTACCAGGACAACAACAAAAGAACAAAATGAGTTATGAAGCGTTGCTGCTTCCCTTGTCGGTGACATGGATGCCTTAGAGGTGCAGCTCTACTCACCAGGATGGTCAGCACAATGTTCTGGAAGTGATCCCTCAGGTCGGCAGCGTAAGTGCAGAAGAGGACGAAGTTGCTCTGGACCAGCTGCAGAAATCAGAGAAGAAGCTCTCAGATATTCTGTCCAGTCAGCGCTGTCGCCGAGCGCTGCTGACGGCGTTTTGCCCGGTGAGTCATCGCCCAACCCCCGGGGCCTCAGCGGGGACGGCAAGCTGACACCGTCACCGAGACGAGGCATCGCAGACGCATGCACGGAAATAGAGCCGATGCAAAAAGTTGGAGCAGTCGGCAATAATTCGAAGAGGCCCGAACCCCAGGCCCAAAATCAGGGCTTTACAATCTGTGCACATTCGGCATCCCTGTCCCGGGACCTCACATCGGATCAGGAAAACCCCCCCAAAGAAATAGAGAAAACTCCTTCAGAGGGAAAAAATGGATGGACAGAAGCAATAGATGTCATGTGACCAGAATGAACAACGTAACTATTCATATAATGCGTAGTAGACATGGACCAGGACCCAGATAACCAGGATCCATGTCAGAAGGTCAGTAAGTGCTCTCCTACTCTCGACCACATCGGCATCGAGCGTTCCCGTCGGGATGCAGCACTCATCACAAGCTTCGATAACAAAAATATGCTTCTTTTCCTTCATATTTTACCTGGATGGCGACGGAGATGAAGAGGAAGGCGGCGGTCAGGGTGAGGTACGGGCCGTGCTTCATCACCAGGAGGAAGCCCTGGTGGAACGGGATCTGCTTCTCCGTCCACGGGGCGTACGGGTCTGAAACGGGTCAGACGTGGCGTTAAGCGGGGCGAGCAGCAAGAACATGAACATATTAATAGATATATAATAAAGATCAAACGCTGGAGGATCCCCAAACAGCTCAATGACACTCTCACGCTGTGAAGGGAAAAAGTGAAAAAAGAAAAAGCTCCACTGGTTTGATTCCAAAGTGTGGAATATTGCTCATTAGGGCTGCAGCTAACGCCGCTTTTCATCACTGATTTATGTATGGCTTATTTTAAATTAGTCAGTAGCCTTTAAAATGCTGGAAGAAGGAAAAAAGGTTCCCAGAGCCCCAAAGAGTCCAAAACTAAAGGATATTAAATGTGCAATGTAAAATATATTATATTTAATTTGAGAAGCTGAGATGTTTGTCAGATGTTTTTCCTTGATGATTGATGAGCACCATTAGTGTTGCACCAGTATGGGAACAGACAAAAAGCAGATATTAATGTGTTATCCCTTTTAAAAACGGAGCAAATTTTTCATACCCAAACAAAAAAATATCTGCAACCACAATGTCTATTTTAATAATATTACTATCAAAATAAACAATAAAACATGTGAGATATTGTTCAGATGTGTTAATACCACTGTATGTGTTACTGGTTAAGAGTAAAGAAGACGGCAATAATAAGGATTTATGATTTATGATTTACAATAAGTCATTGTTTCCCTGTCAATCGGCCCCAGGACCCCGGGGCCTCACCGTCTCTCTCTTTGACCCCCAGGAACATCACCACGGTGCAGACCAGGAACACGCCTCCGATGACCCCGGCAGCGATCATGTACATCTCCTTCTGCAGAGAGAGAGACACACATGTAGATCCACAGCTATTCTGAGCCTCCATCTTTAATTCATAATGTCCTCAAGTGCTTTCATTTCCCCGTCTCCGTCCATCGCGGCGGGATTCAGGGACTTTTCTTTTCCCACCCTGTGTTTGTTTTTCCCGGTTTTTTTTTTTAAATAGCAAACTCCGCCGCGAGCGTTTCACTGTGCAAATATGAGCATAAACAGCAGAAAAAAACCTCAAGCACAGCTCGCCTCGCCCGAAAATACCGTTTTCCGCCGCACCTCGCCGGGCACAGACCTCTTGTTTGTTTGCTGTTTCTTTTCCCTCCATGTGGCTCAGCCATTGTGGTTCATTATTATTTATGCACATCAAAACACACCCTGTTTCTGGGTTCAGAAACATTACAACATTACATCACACCCTGAATGTAGCCGGAGGCTACAGAGGGTTCGGATCCGGTTCACCCGAAATACAACCATAGCTGCGGCGGGAAACCCCAAATCCAAAAGGACTCGTTTCATCCTGGACTACGAGCGGCATGCATGTTGGTCTCTGCAAGAACCTTTCCCTCCGACACACTAGGGTCATGTTTGATGAGGACTTTGATTCAGAGACTTTGTTCCTCCTTTCCTGATCTCGACCGCTCACACTGCTCAACCTTTTGCATCTGGAGGGCCTCGTTTCGACTGTTGCGGCCGGGGTATACATGGGCCTAATGGCTTCCAGGCCGTGGAGCCCCCTCAGCGAGAGGGGGCCACGGTCTGGAGCCCCCTCCCCCTCCCCCCTTCCCAAAACAATCCCCCTTTTCATTCACCCCCCCCTCACCCCTCACCCCCCCTCCCCCCTCTGGATATTCGCCCCCAGCTCCAAGTTAGGCGAGAACGCCGGCGGCGGTCCGAAGGCGGCTCTGCGGCCGGCTTCGAGCCCCTGACGCTCACCGAGTGTGACAGGTAGTCCTGGGAGCGCACCAGGCTCCTGACGATGTCCGCCCCGCTGCTGTTGCCGAGGTAACCGGCGGACACGTTGTGGGGCGGGCAGTGCTTCAGGGTGTGGGCGCTCGCCACGATCTGGCCCTGGATGGCGGCGCCCACCAGCGTGCCCAGCACCTCCATGGTCATCCCTGGGGCAACAACACAAGAACAGATGCTCGACGTCAGTTCGCCGCCCTTCGCAGCGTCTCACAGGTTGCTAAGCTGCACTGAAGAAGATGAAGATGCTTTTAGATGCATATGAAGAGAGCTCACGGTAGGCGGTGGCCGAGTCTCTTTCCTTCTGGTCCGTGCTCAGGAACATGGTGAGGGCCGAGTAAGGCACGTGGAAGCACTGCAGGGGAGCAGAAACAGTTTTGAGACAGTTATGGCTCGAGGTGAATAATCAATACGAGTCAGTCAGCAGCTTCACGCCTCATGAGGTGGAAGAAAGACAATCCACTTTGGTCCAGGACAATCGGTTCTCCCTCGAGCACCACCTTATCACGTTGATATTTGTGTTTTATGAGTGAAATAACCCCAAAACTTATGGATGCATTGCCATAAAACGTATATACACGCATTCATGTTCCCTTCAGGGTGAATTGTAACCGCACTGGTCGTTCATGATGGTTTCAATCTAGAGCCATCGATTTGTCCAGTTACTGGTTTATGAGTAAACACCAGCGTTGGAAAGCTGCTCATGCAGCAAATAATACATTTGACTTCAGAGTATAAAATTCAGATAAAATTGCACAGATATGCAAAGGGAAGAAAATAACTCTGGATTCTGCAATTAATGCATTTACAACTTTTAGGACCCGGTGATTTAAATAAGATTTAAATAAGTGTTCAAGTGTTTGTACGGGGAAGATGACTTACTTCAAAAGGATGTGAGTCTATGGGGGAACTGTGACTCTGAGCTGCAAAGCCCCTGCAAGTGTCTGGTTAGTTAAAGACCTCCAAAACACAGATGCCCTCCATAAGAGGCCTCTTGGCTTCCCCCTCTTTTTATTCTAGCGCCTCACATTTTGACTCACAATCCAATGGGAACACCCAGGTTATGTTTAGATGTCTTTAATCTACAAGTGGCCGAGAAAATGCAACAACAACACAAAAAAAAGAGATAAAAATACAGCCGTCTCTGCAGTTTCCACGCTGGCCGACCTCTTTGCTCACCACCTCTCCCGGAGAACAGGCGAGCTTCACTTTGTAATTTACACAAGCGCCCAGTCAGCGCTGCGGAAGCCGCGACGTAAATAAACACGGGCCGCGGCCTCAAGCCGCCGGTTTTCTCAACAGCATGTCATTTACCGGACGGGAAACATTTATAGACGTGGACCTGCTTAACCGACCTGCAGATGGAAGTGAGAACTAATAAATCGGATGAGAGCCCCGTTACGGCTTGATTGCATAAACGGATGATGCATTGCATCCTAACCTCTGTTTACAAGCCCTGTGAAGAAGGACACACACACACACACACACACACACACACACAGGGACAATGAAGGCGTGCTAAAAGTGGTAACCAGCATTTACCCAGCAGGAGGTTCCTGGCAGGGCCGCCCGTATACTTATCAAGTAGTTAGAATGACATGCCATCAGTGTGACTGCAGCATGTGACCCCGGAGGAGAGAGGGAGCGAGGGATGAGGGATGAGTGGCCACAATAACAAAAAGCAGCCTAAATAACTACGCTTCCCCTCGGAGGCGAGAGCTCTGATCTGCTGCTTGTCTCAGTGCAGACCCCACCGGGCGTCGGCTGCAATCATCTCCACTGTGTCTGCAGCGTTTTATCTATATTGTCTAATTTATATATATAGTCTAATATATTGAGCTTTTATCACCCGACATGAAAGATTCCCCCCAAAAACATGGAAGCGAAAGCCCTGAAAAGAGGACCCGCACTCACCGTGATGAGGGTCTGGTAGAGGCAGTAGAAGCCCAGGTACCAGAAGAACCTGCCGCTGATGAAGGGAGGGACGAACCAGAGGTAGAAGTAGGAGACCACCAGGAACGGAGAGCAGCCCACCATCCTGCAAAGAGAAACACACACACACACACACACACACACACATGCAGTACACACTCAAGCTGTGCTGTTTTTTTGTGCAGAACTGGGAGTGATGGGTCGGCGGGCCGTGTACAAATCCCCGGTAACGCAGGTGTGTGTCGTTACGGTTAACGTGAACAGCTGTGCGTTTCGTTTCGATTGCGACGCCAAAAATAAAACATGCAGATTATGGAGCATCAACAGCATCAATATATCGTTTTTTATGCAAGAGCAAATGCAGTGTGTGTGTCGGGGCTGACAGCTGGTATAGAACAAGGGGAGATGGGATTTTGGTGACTGTGACAAAAAACAAAAAAAAACTGCAAGAGGGGGGAGGGAGGGGGGGGGGGGGGGGAACTCTGACCCGCTCCGGCCATACCGGGAGTTGTTGAACAGAGAAAGTGGGAGAAAGAGGCAGAGGTGGTGGTCATTTCCAGCATCGTCCACCTCACTCTCCTCCTGATTGTTCGGCTCAGACAAAGGAGGCCGACAACGCTGGTGCTGCAGTATTGACCGCTCGGCCACGGCAGCCATGAAAGGGCCCCCGGGGGGAGGGGGGGGGGGGGGGGTCGATGAATGGGGCAGTCAGAACGTTCCTGCAAGATGGCTGTGTGTGTTTCGGGGGGGGGGCACCTCTGCACACGGCCCCATTAAGCCGGGCGCCTCTCGGTCCGCCTCGTATTTTACTTTCCAAATTAAGATTTGACACGAAATACTAATGTAAAAGATTAACGCATGTGGTATTAATCAATCAATCTAATAAACATATTGTATCATGATATTTAATGGCGGGGTCAAAGGGCCGTTTGCTCATAATACTTCATTTTTCATTTTCATATTTGTACTTTTACTTTGAAGGAGCCGTTCTGCCTCCACCATTACCTTGTTGTTCTCTAGCAGAGACAAATACAATAAAAATAAGAAAAGTTTCTCCTTGCCACTTGGGGTAGTGCATCACGATCTACAATCACACAATAATAAACAGGGCAACACCCGACAGGGCGTTTTTATTTGGGGGGGGGGTAAATGTCTCCATCCTAAAGAAGATAGAAATCACTTCCTGTCACTTGGGGACTTTCCAGACTGAGGGAGTGTCTTGCAATCTCATCACAAACACTAATGAGCCCACATATAAAAATACCCTCATATACACTAGACAAAGTATTCACATGGGCTCACACACACACACACACACACACACACACACACACACACCTGCAGCTTCCTGTGAGTAATCAAAGCTGATTTAACCGCCATCAGCATCCGGCCCCAGTGGACCTGGTCCCCCTCCAGCGCGTATGAACATAATCTACAGTTTATAATGCAGAAGGCATTAAATACTGAATGTGCAATTACAGTAAGTGTCACGGTAGCGTGTTCAGGAGACACACACGCACACACACACACACACACACACACACATACACACATGTGCGTAGCCGCTTATAGGATCCTTCTGTGCAAAAACGGTGATTTGTGGTAATAGCTCGGTATAATCTGCATATCGCAGCGCCACAAAGAATCATTTCACGGAGAGATGTAGCATCCTGCTCACAGACAGCTGGACGAGGCCCAACTGTGAAATGTGTCACACACACGTCATGCAATGCACTCTGGGAAAAGACACGGTGGAATGCAGATGAACGTCCTCGTCTATTGTTGTCTGAGAAAGAAAGAAAGAAATCAAAATAAAGAAAGCGGGCGACGCCTTCTGAAGCGTACGCGGTGTGCAGCTCATCAGAGGGAGCGGCTCAGGTGAGGAAGAGTTACACTAACTGATAAACACCTGAGACCGGAGCACATTGAGGTTTTGGTTCTGTTTGGACTCATAATTATGTCTGAGAGAGAGGGAGAAAACCCAAACAAGGTTTCATAAGCTGTCCAGAAATTACAGTCAACATCAGCACCTGACTGATTTTTATCAGCTTCATTAAATAATGTATTATTATTGTTTTGCTTCTATTGCTCATATGTCTTTTATATCATTCTTTTTTTTCTTAAAGGTTAAATTATAGTTCTCTTGGTATCCAAAAATATTACATTATATTTCATTTAGCTGATCCAAAGCGACTTACATGATATACAGTAGACCGTAGACACAGCAACGGTGAGCAATGAGGGTTAAGTGTCTTGCTCAAGGACACAACAACATGGACTGGCTGAGCCGGGGTTTGAACCACCGAGACAGACCTGCTAACCACTGAGCCACAGTCATCCTTTGGTGATTTGCGGTAATAGCTTATCTTAACAGGTGTCTCATCCTTCCTATTTGTGTGCAATCAGCTGTTTTGAATCTGATTTTCAAGTAAAAGGAGAAAAACACCACAACAACAACAACAACAACAACAATGCCCGTGTCAGGGAAGTAACAAAGATGGCGTCCCCCCCTCACCAGGGCATGAGTCTGCCGATCTTGGTCCATCTGCTCTTGGTGATGAAGAAGCCCACGACGGGGTCGGTCACGGCGCCCCAGGCTTTCCCGATGAAGAGCACCATGGAGGCCTGGAAGGCGTTGATCTGGGAAGCAGAAGGGGAACGTTGTCATGGACAGCACACACACACACACACACACACACGCGTGCTCTCACGTTACCTGAGCCACGTCCAGCAGGTAGATCTGCAGGAAGAAGGCCGTGGCGCTGCCGGCCACCTCCTTGGGAGCGCCGCCGATGGCGAAACACAGTTTGCTGCTGAAGGTCAACTTCTGGCCCAGCTCGGTCTGCGGAGGCGACACACACACACACACACACACAATTATTTTATTATAACGACGGGTCAGCGATGCTAACGAGAGAATTCACTTTTCTCCGGTGCAAGCGATCCGGAGGAGATGGAGGAGGAACGTTGGCTGTCTGGAAACACGCAGGAACTGCTGAGCATTGAGGTTCAAGCTGAGTGGAGATAATTACGTCTCACGAGGAAACAGGAGGAACGAGTAAATTCAGATATCGAGTAAACATCGTCGTGATATGGAGCCCGTTTCACCACGGAGATGAAAAGAATTAGATCCTGTAACTATCTCATTATTATGACTTAACTATCTCATTATTATGACTTAACTATCTCCTAATTATGACTTAACTATCTCCTAATTATGACTTAACTATCTCATTATTATGACTTAACTATCTCATTATTATGACTTAACTATCTCATTATTATGACTTAACTATCTCATTATTATGACTTAACTATCTCATTATTATGACTTAACTATCTCATTATTATGACTTAACTATCTCCTAATTATGACTTAACTATCTCCTAATTATGACTTAACTATCTCATTATTATGACTTAACTATCTCATTATTATGACTTAACTATCTCATTATTATGACTTAACTATCTCATTATTATGACTTAACTATCTCATTATTATGACTTAACTATCTCCTAATTATGACTTAACTATCTCCTAATTATGACTTAACTATCTCATTATTATGACTTAACTATCTCCTAATTATGACTTAACTATCTCATTATTATGACTTAACTATCTCATTATTATGACTTAACTATCTCATAATTATGACTTAACTATCTCATTATTATGACTTAACTATCTCATAACTATGACTTAACTATCTCATTATTATGACTTAACTATCTCATTATTATGACTTAACTATCTCCTAATTATGACTTAACTATCTCCTAATTATGACTTAACTATCTCATAATTATGACTTAACTATCTCATAAGTATGACTTAACTATCTCATAATTATGACTTAATTATCTCATAATTATGACTTAACTATCTCATTATTATGACTTAACTATCTCATTATTATGACTTAACTACCTCATAATTATGACTTAACTATCTCAGAATTATGGGATGCTAAGTCACAATTATGAGATACCATCTCATAATTGAGAATGAGTTTTCTACAAGTAACTTTTTGCATGTTTTGATTCTTAAATTTTTGTTTTAAATGTTCTAATAAACTTTTGATTTTATTAAAACGTCTCTAGCCAAATTAGCCATGAATCTGTGTCCTGACATTATATTTAACATTATATTTAAGGGTGCTTTATACTTATATTTATTGGGGTGTAAGTCCCCCCCTCCCCCAAGACTCTGTCACAAGATAGTATCTCATAATTATGACTTCACAATTATAATAATTATGATCTCATAATTATGACTTACAGGATCTCATGTTTTTTTATCACACTGACGGAAACGGGCTTCCATATGATGCATGTGTGCATCCTACTTTTGAGTATATTTCATCATCATTTCATTTCATCATCCAGGAATAAGGAAGTGAGGTCACTTTGTGAGCCAATCAGCATCAGCGATTCAGTCCCAACCTGATAAACAAGTTTCCACACAAGATGTTTATTTTACTTCCCGTAAGAATCGAAGCCAACATAAACTTTATGCTGCTTCCCAGACACACCAGGGGTGAAGCTAGGTGCGTCGCTACCACACTAATTAAGCCACAAGACACACACACACACACACACACACACACACTTATGACTCATAAATATTGTAGTCATAATATCTTTTTGAATTCTATTTCAGGTTTTCCTAAAATAACATTCCTGCTCATCTTCATGTTGCAACCATCCGGTGGTTCAGTGGAGCGCAAAGATGATGTATGTTGATGATGCGGACACGTTGTGGATTACACTCCCTGAACACACACACACACACACACACACACACACACACACACACACACACACACACACACACACACACACACACACAAATACAACCCCAACATTAGATCATCAATCTTCCTGTATCTCTGTCTCACTCTAACAGGCGAGGGAGATGCTCATGTATAAAATATGTGTGTGTGTTAAATAGATAGAGGATCAGGAAGAGCCCCCTCCACACACACACACACACACACACACCTCGCTGGCTGTTTGCATTGTGGTCCGTCTGCTCAGACACTGAGGCTCATGGAGGAGCCGGACAAACCCACCGAGTCATCGCTGCCAAAACCATCGTGACTGTGTGTGTGTGTGTGTGTGTGTGTGTGTGTGTGTGTGTGTGTGTGTGTGTGTGTGTGTGTGTGTGTGTGTCTGTGTGCGAGCAAGAAGGGGAAAAGCTTTTCATCTTCACACATGAATAAGACGAGCCACCACAGTCTGGGGAGCCTCGATATATTTACGACGTCTCCGGGGACGGCTGTGCACAACCTTTGCCTGTTCCCCCGCTTCTGTATAACCTCTGGTGTCACACACACACACACACACACACACACACACACACACACACACACACACACACACACACACACACACACACACACATCAGTGTCAATCCACATCCAGTGGCCCAGGCTTGGCCCCAGAGCTCCCCCCTCCTCCCTCCCTCAGCCAAGAGCTTCATGAAAGAGGGAAAAAGAAATCACCAAAGCAACCGCAGCCGCGACCGGCACACTGTTATTACCCAAACCCACGTCTTCCCTTCCTCCTTTTTCGTCGCCCCATCTAAACACGGAGGGGTTCGAGAGCGACAATTACCAGGAGGTGGGTGTGTAATTATTCAATCGCAAGACAAGCGGGTCAGAGGTAAGTAGAGGCTGAGCGGCGGTTACGACTTCAGAACTCTCTCTTCCTCCACTCTCACTGCAATTACCCCTAATTGGAGAGAGAAAAATTAAAGTCTTTGGTGTCTGGAGAATGCTGCTTATCTGATGATGTGCAAAAATACTCCATCTCTCTCTCTCTCTCTCTCTCTCTCTCATTCTTTCCCTCAAACACGAACTCTCAATCTTTCATTTCTGCGTTCTTATCATCAAAGAGGATAAACAGGATATCCCGTCTGCTGTTGTCTGCGTTCACACACACACACACAAACACACACACACACAAGGGAGCATCTGCAAAGTTAAGGCCGTCAACAGGGGACAAGGACAGATGAGACTAATCTCTAAAGTTAATGAATCCGTAACCGCAGGAGGGAAAAGATTTAAAGAGTCTAAACTGCGAGTGATTTAAATCAGGATGGAGGACAATGTGAGAGCAAAGAAAAGAGAAGAGGAAAAGATGAGCGATGTCCTCCAAAAGAAATGTGTAAGCTAAGCTGGAGAAATGGATCCAAAAAAAGCCTAAAAAAAACGTTTAAATGTTCATTCTGTGAAGGATTGTCTGACCGGCCTCCAGGGGTCACACCGAGGAGGTCGTAGGTCACGGTGGGGGAAGGGAGGGGGGGGGGGGGGGGGGGGTTGACAACAGAAGCTTTGTGTCCTGACTTCAGATTATGGATTATGAGCGCGGACGCAAAAGGTTGATTATGTCAGCGGTGGAAACGAGCCATCCAAATGTCACCGGCCGACCGGGTGAATCACGGCAGCTCAGGGGGCGGAGCTCCGGCTTCTGAGGCCGATCAGGACGCTTCTCCGTGGGGAGTTTGCTCTGCTTTTCATCCTCTACACTCATGGATACGACTTAAAGAGTCCTTTTGACTCAAAAGGTCTAAGTTATCCCAAACTTCTACATTTCTGGTGAATTTAAAGAGAAGGAATAGCAGATTTGCCGCCTTCCTGGCGTGCGTGACGCTTGAGGAGAACTGCTTTCTGGGTATATTGGAGACGGTTGTTCCCCTTTGATTTCAATGAGGACAGTGATAACACTATGAAAGCACAGGCCGCTGCCCAACATGAGCAGCTGCAGCTTAAAGGTCTTCTGGGGAAATAAAAACCAAACGATTTATTCCAATAAAACAGTCGACTTTTCTTCCAAATGTAAATTTTTCAGAGCATCAGCGAAACCCAAATGCAACTCCTTTGTGAATATCAGGATTTAGGCCGCGTTGGGATAAACAAATGAGTCGAAACCAAAACACAACACAGCAGACTAGACGGAGCTTTTTGGAGACAGTTGCAGAACGGGTTAGGCCGAGTGATGCGAGCGAGCGTGTGATGTAACCACGTCTTCCCGAGTCAACGCCGAGTGACTAACTTCCACGGGATTGAAAGAAAGGAGGGTCTGCATCACAACCTGTAAACCTCCTGGAGGAAAAGGGCCCGTAGCTCTGATATGATAAACCCATGACGTGAGATAAGTCAGCCTTCTGGTACGTCTTTCCTTTCCTCCGTCTCTCCTCTTTTGAGTCAGAAACACACAAAAGAAAAGGTCGTCATCCCATCAGTCGGGAAAACAAATCCACTCCCACCACCCGGTGGATTACAGTTCACGGGGAAAACAGCTGATTAACAGCAAACAGATCAGCGGGGCGAGAGAGATCCACTTCTGCTTCTTCTCTTTTGTTTCTCTCTCCCTCTCCATCCAATCATGGGAATTCACTCACAGCCCGACTAAGCTGCACACACACCATGAGGAGATTGGAAACGCTCCGATGTGGGCCTCACTGGAGCACTGGTCCATAAACAAGCTGACATGATAACAACAACAGAAGAAGAAGAGGAAGAAGAAGAAGAAGAAGAAGAAGAAGAAGAAGATGGGGCACCAGGTGGTCTTACCTGCTGAGGGGTCTTGGGGAACAGGGGTTCGCTGGGCTTGGTGAGCCTCCCCGCGGGGCCCTGCGCGCCCTTCTCGCCCTTGGCCATGGCTGAGAGGCTGTGCGTGAGGCGGCAGCCGTACTTGTGCGCCGGTGTGTGCGGGTTGGTGCCGAAGTGCGTGTGGCTGTGACTCCTCGTGTGAGCGAGAGCGCGCGGAGCTTGCCACTGGGCGGTGTGCGTCTGGGGCTGGAACTGGATGTGGCTCTGGCTGCGGGTGTGCGCGCGGGGCGCGCGAGCCTCGGCTCCGGAGGCCGCGGGCTCCTCCCGCTCCTCCTGCGTGACAACTCGGCCGCTTTCCGCCGCCATTCACATGCTGGGTGACGCTCTGGAATGAGGCCGGGGAGAGGGAAGGGCAAAGTCAGACGGGCGGCGGTGCCAAACACACATGCACACACACACATGCACAAAAAACAACAACACACGCACATACACACTCAGTGACAGGCATGTATAGCTGCAACATACAAGGACAAGAATGCAGCCACGCAAACACACAAAGACTTTGGATGCACGCACAAAACACAGAAACGGGACAATGCACAACAGAGTTGAATACAGATGCAGGAGAATGTAACAAGACACCACACACACACACACACACACACACACACGCACACACACGCACACACGCACGCACACACACGCACACAGGCTCAAACTAAGCAACCTTTTCTAAATATCATTCTAAAGTCATATGTCATGCAGGTCACCATCATCTGCGGTGTTTGGCAGCTTTGCGCAGCGGCGATGTCCCGTGCAAGAGTGCGTTAGTCTAGCCCTATATTACTGTAAGCACATCCATAAACAACCACTGATAAGCACCTTGCTTCTCCTTCTTCTTCTTTTCTCTTTTTTTCTTCTCTTTTTTAAAAGGAGAAAAACAAATTTGTGGTCCTACCTCTTGTTGAAGGGGAAAAGCTGCCGCTGCGCGGCTGTGGTCAGTTAGTTTAGCGGCGATCTGCCAGCCAGTCAGCCGGCCGGTGGGTCGCTCGGTCGGGCCGGATGAGAAGGAGACTGCGGAGGATGGAGACCGTCTGCGCGTCTCCGCTGCCGGCTTCACTCTGTCTGCAGTGTCGGAGCGGCGCCGTGCAGCGGCCGTCACGGTGCACGGCAGGCAGCGGGTCGCATGCGTGTAGCCTGTGCATGTGGCCTGCGTGCGTGCGCGTGCGTGCATGTGTGATGAGATTATGACAAGCGTGCGTTTCACACGAGCAGTGTGTGTGTGTGTGTGTGTGTGTGTGTGTGTGTGTGTGTGTGTGTGTGTGTGTGTGTGTGTGTGTGTGTGTGTGTGTGTGTGTGTGTGTGCTTTAGATGGAAAACAGACGTTAAGGGGACCATGCAGATAGTGACAAAAGTCACATTACATACATGCATTATTATAATATTCTACAGTTCTGAGATGAAAATAAGCATCATTATTGGTTCTTCGGCAAAAGTGTTATATTATTAATGTCACATGATATGTGTAAAAAGCATCCACTTGGTGATATATTTGTTTGCAAACACTCAGCCCCGTCTCATACTAATTTGTTAGAGAGTATCACAGTTAACTCGAGGAATCCAGTTTGGTTTCTTTTCCCTCGCCGAGAATTTACTTGTGCGATTCTCCGAAAGGAGCCGGAAAGGTGTGCGTGAGAAAACCACTCAACTGGTACGCACTCAAGCCTGACTACATAGTTCCCAGACTGCATCATCATGTGTTAAAGCTGCATTCTCTCTACTGACCACCAGGGGGTGACTCCTCTGGTTGTACAGAAGTCTATGCTTCATGTGTTAAAGCTGCATTCTCTCTTATGACCACCAGGGGGCGACTCCTCTGGTTGTATAGAAGTCTATGCTTCATGTGTTAAAGCTGCGTTCTCTCTCCTGACCACCAGGGGGCGACTCCTCTGGTTGTACAGAAGTCTATGCTTCATGTGTTAAAGCTGCATTCTCTCTCCTGACCACCAGGGGGCGACTCCTGGTTGTATAGAAGTCTATGCTTCATGTGTTAAAGCTGCGTTCTCTCTCCTGACCACCGATTGGCGACTCCTCTGGTTGTACAGAAGTCTATGCTTCATGTGTTAAAGCTGCATTCTCTCTCCTGACCACCAGGGGGCGACTCCTGGTTGTATAGAAGTCTATGCTTCATGTGTTAAAGCTGCGTTCTCTCTCCTGACCACCGATTGGCGACTCCTCTGGTTGTACAGAAGTCTATGCTTCATGTGTTAAAGCTGCGTTCTCTCTCCTGACCACCAGGGGGCGACTCCTCTGGTTGTACAGAAGTCTATGCTTCATGTGTTAAAGCTGCATTCTCTCTCCTGACCACCAGGGGGCGACCCCTGGTTGTATAGAAGTCTATGCTTCATGTGTTAAAGCTGCGTTCTCTCTCCTGACCACCGATTGGCGACTCCTCTGGTTGTACAGAAGTCTATGCTTCATGTGTTAAAGCTGCGTTCTCTCTCCTGACCACCAGGGCGCGACCCCTCTGGTTGTATAGAAGTCTGTGCTTCATGTGTTAAAGCTGTGTTCTCTCTTATGACCACCAGGGGGCGACTCCTCTGGTTGTATAGAAGTCTATGCTTCATGTGTTAAAGCTGCATTCTCTCTCCTGACCACCAGGGGGTGACTCCTCTGGTTGTATAGAAGTCTATATAAATGACTCTACTTCTCTCTTGATGTATTCCCTCAGTAAACATTGTAAACATGAGTCTATGTCTCAATCTCTAGTTTCAAGTCTTCTTCAATACAGCATGATGTTCATTTAGTAAATTATGCTCATTTAGAGTCAAACAGACCATAATACAGGGGATGCTTTAGGGCGGGGCTACAAGGTGATTGACAGGTCGCTACCACAGCGTCAGTCTGGGAGTTGCAGTGTTTTTGTCTTACAACTTTAACCCTTTCACAGTGTTTTCAGGACATGGAAGTTAAACTCTAACATGATATTTGCTAAAAGGTCTTCAGTATTCAGTAGTTAGCTCCACCCTTTCCTGTCACTTCTGGATGCTCAATAATCAAGTTTTAGACGGCCAAAAACCAAGATGGCGGCGGGGCTTCGAATCGGCCATCCACACACAAATGGGTGCCTCGGGGTCATTGCGTACCTTTTTACATACCTCCAGAGACACACATCATATACCTTTGACTCCCAGGTTGAGATTTTGTTCCCATCGTCGAAAATGTAATTTTCTTTTTCAGCCCTTTTTATCAATCTTTCACTTATGACATATTGAGGTCCTTTCATTTCCCCACAAAGCAAGCCTCTCCCCAGAGCATCACAAGAAACATGCCATGGGGACTTCGGCTGCTGAACCCAGATCTCTCTGTAAATCAAACCCCTCAACCGAAACCACATTATCGACAGCGAGGAAGGCCCCGCTGCAGTAAAGGTCAGGCATGTGACCTGCATTACAGCGGGTATGTTTCCGATAATGCGTGAAGAGGAATGTGCAAAATGAAAAGCTGGCTGCCGCACGAGAGTAAAAGGGTCCTTCTGAAAGGAAATGTGCCAGTTAAAGGGAAAGTAATCCCCTGCATGCTTAGCCTTATTAAATATGTAGCAGAAAGGAAATGTGCTCTCTTTTGCTCTTCATCCGGACCCCCTCTGGCCGCCGACCAAGCGATGCCCTCAGCCTGCACGTTCAGCTCGAAACTCCCCAAATGTGGCCTCTAAAGGTAGCTCTTCAGAGGGGGATCGTACCATTCAAGACATCTCGCCCCGACCTTGACCGTCCTGAGGCTGTCATCTCGTCTTCCTGCAGCCACGGGCGAATACAAACCCTCCTCTGTTCCGCACGCCCCCCTCCCTCGCCGCTCGCTTTAAATATTGAAGATGGATAATGGCGTTCGCCTCCTTCCAGAGGGCCGGGCAGGAAGCATGGAGCCGTGCACGCTCAGCGTGAACAGCGGACGCGTGCCAAGAAGCACAAGATGCCTCATTCAGGTGGACGAGCGAGGACTCAACTCAACCCGACCTCCATCGGAGGGAGGTTTTTAACCCACTCGCTGCTGGCGCACAGATGCTTCCCACTGTGAGTCTTAGTGGCGAACGCCGGGAAGGAACCGCTCCTGCAATTTGGACTTCTTTGACATCAGAGGCCCCTCCCCCCCCTCATAAATCTAAATCCCTTGTTAAATCTGCTGTGACAGCGCAGATGTTTCATAACATGTATCTGGTGCCGCTCGGTGTCATGAACACGTCGAGCCGCAATTATGAAATATTTCCATCAGCGGTCTTCACACCTGGGCAGCAAATAATAATGGGAATTTTGAATTTTAAATAGAAGTACAAACTTGCAGAAGTTTGAGGACTTTTATTGTTCCTTGATATGCTTTGAGGATGCAGTCGAATAAAACAATACATTGTGCATTCTGAATTAAAAACCCCCCTTTATTAAAAAAAGCAAATGTTTACCAAAATAAATACACAAATAACAATAACAAGCTCTCATATTTAGTCTTTTTAAATGACATTAACAATACATGTGTTCATGAAATATAAACTATAAATAATGTACATTTAAATATTAGCCCCTTATATTTTTAGTTTTACGCTAAATAGTGCAGAAAAACTGGTGATCACAGTTTGGGAAGACTTAAGAGAGAGAGTTGGTCGGTGGTGAAGGTGTTGGGCATGTGTGTGTGAGGGAAGGAGGGAGGAGGGAAGGATGGAAGGATGGAGGAGGGAGGAGGGAAGGTAACATCTGCACAGGCGACAGAATTTGTTTGCCTCTCTGGAGTTTGTTGTTTTTGGACATCAGTCGGCACGTAGACAAGATAATCCCACACGGAGATTAATATATAATTCAGCACAGACTTTAGAATATAGCGAGATTATGAATATATAAATGATTGGGGGGGGTCTTGAGTCTGTCATCAGGGTCTTGGTGAGGTGTCGGAGAAGGGCCGAGGGGTGTGTTGGGGGGCTTTCATAGTCCGGAGTGTCCAAACGGGGCCTGCGTGTCCAGGGGTCTCTGGACGATGACGGCGTTGGCCAAGTCGGCCTCCTCCAGACTCAGTTCTTTGGCGTTGAGCTCCCGGACGGGGACCGACGTGGTCAGGACGAAGGGCGGGCAGCTCCTCTGGCAGCGCGCCACGAAGTCCTGCACGTCGGCGACGCTGGAGAGGAATCGGGCGGCAGAATCAAAAGAAAGACGAGGTACAAAAACAAAGAAAGTAGCACCGGCTCTCTCTCGTGACACACTCTCTGTACTCGTAAAAGGCGTCCATTATTAATGGCGGCCCGACATATGCGAGCGGCCTCATGGCAGCGCTGCACGCGCCGGAGGTTGGAGGGGTTCAGCCCTCCCTATCCTTCAGCTAACCCAGTTATATAAATGCTGCATCCCAGTTACGCAATCCCTCTCTGGGGATTTATAGATCCACTCCGCTGCTACATCTCAGATTATGTTTTCTGCAGCCCCATGCACTGTGGCGGGGGATATAGAACATGCATGAACAAAGCATTACGTAATCCTCCAGCAAACCCCCTTCGCCCCGGCGCCCGAGCCCGTACAAACAAAAATCTTATGTCATCCCCTGGACTACTTCCATTCCTGCCATGCTTGAGATTTATGGGATTTGCGGACGGCGTGGCAGGGGTGCAAAGTGTCGAGGTGGTCCTCGCGTGGAATACTAAATCGGTCTTAAATATGTAGATGTTATTTGAGGATGTGGAGCTCAGATGTGTGTGTGTGTGTGTGGGGGGGGGGGGGGGGTGGGGGGTCCGTCGCAATACACACCGATGCGATAGGTTAAACCTCTGCACCAATCTCCTGCCGTCGGCCAACCAGATCTGCAGGGAGGTGACGGGAAGGGCGTGGTCTAGTGTTACCATGGGAATCGGAGGAGACTCTCCGTCCTCGTGCACAGATGGTGACCTGGCCACTACTCTGGGCGCGACGCTGCGAGTGGACAAGAGCAAACAGATCAAGGATCAGTGAGACGTGCACGCACACAGCACATGCATTGTGTATTTTTACTCTCGGTCACACACAAAAATATAAATATATATTCTGGGACTCTCTGGACATTTGGGTATTCATACAGTGATGTTATGAAAATGTTCTCTGAGTTCAGCAGGTCTGTTGGCTCAGTTTGGCTTGTGCGTGTTTTGGTACCTGGATTTAGAAGGACACCTAGTGGTAAAATGTGGTATCGCACCTATAAACAACTGCATTATTGAATATATATAACCACATATATGCTTAATTATTCTTTTTAGAAAGGTAGAATTGTGTCGCAACAATATATTTCTCTCTAAAATGTATTTACTTTGTGATATCATCACAAAGCCGCGACCTCCTACCTCCCAAGTCGGTACCCTCGGCCGCTGAAGGGGTGAAAGGCCTTTTTCCTGGGAACGTAGTTTTCCTCCGTCAGGTCCTCCACACTGATCTCCAGCTCCTCCTCCTCCGCTCGGCTCTCCCACTCCTTCGGAAGCTCCCTGGAGCAGATAGAAGACGGATCGGTCCACAATGAGCGCTAATGAGCGTTATGCTTTATCTTTATTAAATGGCCCGGGACACCTTCACTCACCCCCTTTTGATGGAGTCCAGGAAGTCTTGATTCTCTGGGACGGAGTAGCTGCGAAACTCCTGATCATTCACAGTGAAGCCGTCCTTCCACAGCCTCACCACCATCTCCACCTACGAGGAAGGCCGCAGCGATCGATTTTATCACTAAAAACATGCCGAAATTAGATATTTTTGAATGGCTGTTGACAGAATTATTTGATTTATGGAGCGATACAAAGAGATATTCCAAATTCCGGCTTTAAAAAAACCTTTGACTCTAATACGTCAACAAAATAAAACCTGGCTTCATCCAATGTTTAAACATCTTTTCAGGAAATGTATTAAAATGAGCAAATATCTAATAATACAATGCCTAATTTGCATTGTTAAACATACATGCTTAAGACAAACTTGTAATAGATTACAAAAAAAAACTATCTTAATATTAATATATTACTTTATTTCAGTGTGTAGGTGTTCAACTTTTAAGTATTCCTTCATTCTTCTGAAAAGTTTAGTGGTTTATTAGCTGCTGACCTTGGATGACCCCGAGGCATCGTAGCAGATCTTCTCCACCTCGTCCAGGAGGTCTTCCACCGAGAAGCTCCGCCTCATCGGAGCCTCTTCTTCGTGCTCCTCGCTGACGGCCCACAAACAAACAGAAAAGTGTGTAATTCCCTTCATTATAGACGATCTCGCTGAATTCCCCCTGCGGTCGCAGGTTTTTAATTGTACACACACACACACACACACACACACACACACACACACACACACACACACACACACACACACACACACACACACACACACACACACACACACACACACACACATTGCATCATTGAGTTCTCGCCCCCGACATTATGGTTTTACAGCATGCAGGGTCATGCACCAGGAAGTGCTCCTTGAACAAAACAAATTGATTTCTCATTTGTGATGCGTCACACATGATATGACCTATAAAATGAAGTAATTGAGTTGCATTGATATTATTTTCTTGAGGAAAAATGTTTGTAGGAGTTATGGGATTTCTTTTTTTCATGACTTAAAATTGATTGAATTGTAACTCAAAACACACATAATAACAATAATAATAATAATAATTAAATAAAACAACATGGATGGATGGATTGACCAATACTGAGATGAATGAAAGCAAAATGACAATAAACTAAGATTATTCAAAATGCATTGCAACTCCACAATTAAAATGTTCCTTTTGAGTATGATGGATTTTAAGAAGAACATATATTTGTTGTGACTCACCAATTTCCATCTTCCTCGCCCCCCACAGTGTCAATCTCTTTCATGACGTTGTGTGTTTTCCATCTGAGAAAACGAGCAAAGCAAACGTCACCACGGGGCCTTTACGGCGGCTTTGAACAGACATATTAATACACATCTTTAATAACCATTTAATCAGCTCAACGGGTTGTCGTGTTAATGCATTCACGCGTTATCTCCATCCATAATATCGATTAACACGTTATTGATCATTATGTAAAGTGGGCGTCACGCAGAACACCGTGCACGCGCGCGGAGCACGCGCCCCGCGCATCATAACACGGGACTATAAACACACAGTCGGATTAAGGTTAAGGTCACATACTGGTTTACCAGTCCGCGGTCCGTCGGTTAATTCCCGGGCGACACATCTGCAGCGGCTCCTCTGCTAAGCAATGCGTGTGACGCGAGGTGCCGTAAAGTGGACCCTCCTGTCGTGAAACCGAGCTGGGCTGCTGAGCTCAGCACATGCGCCTGCAAATGATAGTGTCTGTCTGTATGTCTGTCTGTCTGCCTGCCTGCCTGCCTGCCTGCCTGCCTGCCTGCCTGTCTGTCTGTCTGTCTGTCTGTCTGTCTGTCTGCCTGCCTGCCTGTCTGTCTGTCTGTCTGTCTGTCTGTCTGTCTGTCTGCCTGCCTGCCTGCCTGCCTGCCTGCCTGCCTGCCTGCCTGTCTGTCATGTCTGTCTGTCTGCCTGCCTGCCTGCCTGCCTGCCTGCCTGCCTGCCTGCCTGCCTGCCTGCCTGCCTGCCTGCCTGCCTGCCTGTCTGTCTGTCTGTCTGTCTGTCTGTCTCCAGCTGTGATGTCCCGGTTGACTCCATATCACGAGGGACGTAATGACAATAATTAGGCTGTTATGATATTACTGCAGTAATTGTGCATTTCCTCTAATCCTTGTAATCAATAGTGCATCTGTGAGGGAGATAAGACCCCATCTGGACCGTATAATGTTATCATCCTTTGTAAATTCAAAGTCAACGCTCATATAGAGGCCTTTACACACTGTTCACACACTCAACATCTGTCCCTCCATTGGACACTAAACAGTGGACTGCTAGTTTAATTATATTATCACTTAATCTCTTCGTGCAAGTATAAAAGTCCATCCTGACTTAACTTTTCAAACTATGTTTTCACTTTGAAGGGTTTCCAGTGAGGGACGTTGCAGACTGCGCCCCCTACTGACCACCAGGAGTATAGGCACCGTTACCACACGTGTGGTTATGCACTGTATTACAGTATTATCAGTCAGAGTCAATGAACTAATACATGCATTAATTAATAATTAACTGAATATGCGGCTGATTCACTTTCCGTATGCATTATTCACAATGTAGGTGAAAACAATCTCTCTAATCAAAAGGCTGAATAAATCCTTTATTTGACTGTAAATTAAAGATATATTCACGTACACACCGGCGGTTTGTGTGTGTGTTTGTGTGTGTGTGTACAATGTTTAAAAACACAAAACAGATGGATAGCACTGTTGCATTTCCAGTCAAGCCAGAAATAGAAGAGGCAACACACACGGTTTAGGTTTCAGCAGTGATCCCCAAAGTGGGGTCAAGGGATCCCACAGGGCTTCTTCAGAGGATCACTGGAGATTCTTGGCAAAACTAAAGTTAAACATAATTTTTACTTCATATATGAAACCTGGTTTCAGACTTTTATGTTGTTATTGTAGTAAAAACATGTTGTGTCTTTGTAGGTTCAACCTGTTTTAACATAATTCTGCCTGACAGACATTATATTTCATATCCTCATTATATAATAAGTATATAAACGGTGTGCAGAGAAAGGCGAGGAGCAAGAGAAAGAATGATGATCATTACTTCAATAACTTTGAGTACACGCTATCGTAAAGAACAACATCAAGTTTTATTATCATCTCCAAAGTTCTGGAGCGATTGACTCCATTTACAGTTTGCATAGTTTACGTCCTCCTAATTTTGTGGAAAGTTTGAACAACTCTTTGTACGCAATGTTCTCTTGAGTGAAGAATAACTTTTCCCTCAAATAACTTGCAGGCAGCCCACTCCCATCTGTCCTCTGCCAGCTCCCACCCCGGCCCACTGAAGGTACACCGTGTCCTCAAGTTCACATTACATGTATTCTTTACTATTATTATTAATATTATTACATAAATAGTTGCCTATTTAGTAGACTTTTATTATACTTTATGGAATTCAGTATCCCCAGGAATATTCCTCATGTAAACAACACAATTGTCTCTATTGATTATTATTATGGCCCGTGTGATATTTGTGTAGTATCTATGTGATATTTAGGCTACTTGTGTTTTTTGTGTGCTAGTAGTCCAGTCAGCAACACACACAAAAAATGAATGCACCTGACAAACAGATATGGACTTGAGTGAGAGAGAGAGAGACAGACAGAGGGAGAGAGACACAGCAAGAGAGGAGAGAGAGAGAAATGGCGCCTCGATGCTGCGCTCACTGAGGCAGTCTTTGGAGCCGGCTAAGGAGACTCCGTGAGGGCAGGCGAAAGGGAAACAAAACATGGTGAACACGAGGAAGAGCTCGCGGCCGGGCAGCGGCCCCTTCATCTCCTCGAGGACGAGGTCTTCGTCGAGAACCGAGCGAAACTCTGAGGAACATGTAAGCCGGGTTTTTCTTCTTCTTCCCCCTTTTCTTTTTTTCCCCTGCACCGGCGAAGCTAGCTAGCTAGCTAGTTAGCTTGCTAGCGGAGTTAGCTAGCCGGCCTCAAGGTGCTCCAAAACAAGCAAACGTGCAGTACACGAGGACATGTGTTGACACACTTTGTCACCCACCGGGTCACGCGGGACTCACATTTAAGGACACTAATGGCGGCGAGTCGCGTGCGTTTTTTTTTTTGCACGGCTTGTCGTAATTTGCTAAGCTAGCGGTGTTAGCTTCCCCTAGCTAGCTCCAAGTTGGGTTCCCTTTGTGTTTGGTTCAATTTCACCCTGACTGACTTGCTCGCACCGTTTCTTTCCTCCACAAATATCTCTGAATAAAGACAGTGAATTGTGTTTTGTGTCTTCGTTCACGTCATCCGCCCCCCTCGGACGTGTCGGTGCTGTTTTTAATAAAATGTGGAGAGAATAAAGCTTGGAAGTTAAGCTAGCTGTCTGTAGGCTGCAGCTAGCTGGCGGTGGGGGAAGGGAGTCCCCGGGTTCAAAACAGTTGACGGGCTCAAGTCACGTATTTTTAGCGAGTCTGAACTCGATGAACTTGCTGTTGTGAATGCCCCTAAAGACCCAGATACAGCATGCATTTTATAACAACAACAAAAACAGCTTAAAAAGTGTTTTTAAATGCATTGACTTAACGTTACACTGAGTGCATTTTTTTTTTTTTTTTGGGTCCTTATGCCAAATGTTTTCACTCTGGTCGCGTGACCTCCAGGCAGCGTGACAGCCTTTGTCTCAACATGTAAACATTGAGATTATGCAAGGGGCCCACAGGTCTCGTGCTTTTGGGGAATTATGGCACTTAACACAGGTGAGCCCTCACCAGATGGATTATAGATGATCAATAAGCACGTGCTTCAGTTGTAATTGGTTTGTTGAACTGCAACTTCAAGAAAATGTGAGTTTTTTTTTCTTCTTCTCCTGACTGCTGGCTGCACTTATGGATGTCACGTGATGTGATTAACTGGCTGGAGAGTGATGCACATACACCACTTTCATAATGTTATTTACCCCACAATAACACTGATTGTTTTTGGACACGTGATGCTCGACACTTGATGCTCGACTTGTCTTGCAGTGTGATTTGTGACTGTGTTTGTGAACGAGGCACGACTTGAAGGTGCACCCTGGGAGGCCACAGCTGTGCATTTCACCCGCTGTTGTATACAACATGCACGACTGCGTCTACCTCCATCTAGTCTGTCAGACGGGCAGACGGGCCGTCTCTGCAGGCGTTGCAGACAGTTGCCTGACAACATTGAGATATGCTCTCATATCAGAGCTGTGAAGGGCGCCGGGATCAAGGGCGTACGTCTGGATGGGGCTCTGTTGGGATTCGGGGGGAAGACGTGGACGTCGAGTCTTTTACGTTGACATGGATCAGTTTGTCAACGTTTGCCTGTCATTTGCTTAATTTACTGGCTTCACACAGTGATTGACGGGGGTGAATGCAGAGTAATTGTGAAGGCATCCTCCTTTCTTTTTCCTATCTCTTGCTTGTTCTGTCATTTTTCTCTCTATGAAATTGCTGTGACCCTCCCTTGTTCGACAGAAGGAGCCCAGCAGCGATGTGAGCAGTCCCAGCAGCCCGCGGTTGCCTCCCCCTTCCAAGCGGACGCGGCGGCAGGTTGCCTCCGAGCCGAGCTCCAGCGATACCTCCCCGTCCCCGCAGACCAAGGGCCAGAGGGTCAGCTGGGAGATTCCCACCTACCGCACCAGGTCAGCTGATGGCCTTCGCTCATCGCGAGCAGCCCTGAATGATGGTGTACGGTTATGGTGCACCTCTATAATAGGCTGCCGCATTTATTTCACGTAGAGTTCGGACTAACTTTAAATAAACAAGACTTTCTTTCGACTGCTGTTTGCTGAGTCAGATTTCATGTGTTTGTAATCAGGTGACTGTACAAACTTAACAACATGTGCACACCCTTTTTTCACTTTTGTATTGTTCTATTTCTAGGTTGTCCTCTCGCAATATGCAAAATGGGCACGGTAATGCAATTCTCCTCAATTTGTCCCTTTTTTTTCTATTTAAAAAGCCATTCATTCATAATGAACACATCATAATTTGAGAGGCATACAGTCAAATAATTGGTCTCTAATTCAAGTTTTTGTCAATGCTTTGCAGCCCATATGAGTCACAGGAATGAGCAGAGTGGAGGTGGAGAGCACTCTCACATGAATGGCCACGTGGAGCTGAAGAGGAGCTGCCGGGGGAAGAAGAGCAAATTTGAACACCTCAATCAGAGCCTGCTGTTTGACCAGCTGGTCAACAGGTAAGCTGCCAGTCGCTCGGCCGCCGCCGCCTTTCTTTTGCAATATTGTTATCCGACGCAGGAGAAAATTGGTTCGAGCGTGAAGATATTGAATTGGATCCTCTTTTGTTTTGAATTTTTATTTTGATGAAATTGTTGCCTACAAGCAGTATATCCTGCACAATCTGTGCTTGAAGTATTTGGACATTAATAAGTCAGTTTTATATGGAGTACGCCTAATATTGTTGCAGCATAGTCAGGGCTACAAATGCTCCACTCCTGTTCATGTGAATGCCCTCAAGCTAGAGATGAAGGTCAGAAAAAATGAAATTTAGAACAAAATAGAATAAGAAAACCTCTATGCGACATTGTTTACCCATGTTGGTCTTCCGTGAAGGCGCCTTCAGGTTTTCATATTCAGGTGTGTGTGTGTGTGTGTGTGTGTGTGTGTGTGTAGCACTGCTGAGGCTGTCCTTCAGGAGATGGACAACATCAGCAGCATCAGGCAGAACCGCGAGGTGGAGCGACTCCGCATGTGGACCGGAGACACTGAGGAGGTGAGTGCCGGTAACACACCCCGGACCCCCCTGGAGTTAGAAAAGGTACGGGATCTGATAAGCTCTTTTTATTTTTCCATTTCCCAGGAAAACATGGACATGTATTCTCGGGTGAAGCGCAGGAAATCCATGCGCAGGAGTACTTTCAGCATGCCTACGCACCACAAAGTCCTAAGCAAGAATGAGCAGGAGGACGAAGAGGAGGAAGGCACGGAAGGTCAGGTTCCCACTAATGTTGTACTTATGAATCAGTGGAGAGAGAGAATCAATGGAGAGAGAGAGAGGGGAGGAGGAGGAGGAGGAGATCATAAAAACTCAATGAGCCACCTTCACTTTAACTGATATCATCAATAATGAAAGGGTGCCTTAAGTTAAGAAGACATTTAAAGTTTGAAACTGTATTTCTTTCCCCCGTGACTTTCAGATTCGCACAGGGAGGAAGAGGAGGAGGACGCAGAGGACGAAGACGACGAAGGGGATGAAGCAGAAGAGGCAGGGGAGGAGAACGACAGGCCGTACAACCTCAGGCAGCGGAAGACGGTGCAGCGATACGAGGCGCCGCCTATTGGTAATCGCTTTATCATCCAAACCTTTGTGTTTATTTATTTTTTCCCCTCGATGGTTAATCGTGTTTGAAACCGTCTTCCGAGGCTCGGTCCGCCATAACCGGTCGCTTTGTGTTCGCGTTCTCAGAACCTGTGAACAGGAAACAGAGCAACCCCTCACTTTTTGACACCCACAGATCCCCAGCAAGAAGAAGCCATATAAGGTTGGTAGAAACGTGCAACTCACGCAGCCTTTTTTTTAGCTGTGGCTATAAAAATGTATATATTTTTTTTTTTTACTCATTCACTGGTCTCTGCTGAGTCAGGAATGTGTCCGTGTAATGGTGTGATACTGAATCTAGATTGTCTCACCACGCCAGAGTAAAGAAACATGCCATTCACAGCAGTGACACCACCTCGTCTTCTGATGAAGAGCGGTTCGAGCGGAGGAAAAGCAAGAGCATGACCCGAGCCCGGAACAGGTGAAGGCCGACCGCTTCCTGTTCAATGCACATTTGCTTTGAAACACTTCAGATCGGGGTCTGTTAAAATACTCGTCCCTCCTGTTGCTCCCCTCAGGTGTTTGCCCATGAACCTGGCTTCAGAGGACCTGGCGAGCGGGGTGCTGCGGGATCGGGCGAAAGTGGGCGCCAGCTTGGCCGATGTGGATCCCATGAACCTCGACAGCTCAGTGAGTGGGAGCGACGCAGCTGCTGAATTTAGAAACTTTGATGAGGAAATTCCTCTTTGAATGGAGAGTTTTCATCAGTTACGAATGTGTTTTTTCTTTTTTTCCCCCCCTCAGGTGAAATTTGACAACGTGGGCGGCCTCAGTAATCACATTCAGTCTCTGAAGGAGATGGTCGTGTTCCCTCTGCTTTACCCCGAGATCTTCGAGAGGTTTAGGATTCAGCCTCCCAGGTGAGAAGAACGGAAATGTGGACCAAACAAACCATATTATATGTGAGCACAGACACGTTAAAGAGGCTTACTTGTTTCCATTCTCCCCTTTTCTTTCCTTTTTTAGAGGGTGTTTGTTCTATGGCCCTCCAGGGACCGGAAAGACTCTGGTCGCACGGGCGCTCGCCAACGAGTGCAGCCAGGGAGACCGGAAGGTTTCCTTCTTCATGCGGAAAGGAGCCGACTGCCTCAGCAAGTGGGTCGGGGAATCGGAGCGCCAGCTACGCCTGCTCTTTGACCAGGTGAGACGCCGAGGCCGTACCTGGACGGTGTCACTCGACCTGACGTGACCTCGCTGATGTAAATGGCGGGGAAGCCGCTGGCTTGCAGGAGGAATATTTTCAGCTCAATTACGACTTGATATTGTCAGATGTCTCCACTCATCTATTTAAGTATTTTTCAATGAGAATAATGATTTTTTTTTTGTGTGTCAGGCTTACCTGATGAGGCCGTCCATCATCTTCTTCGATGAGATTGATGGGTTGGCTCCGGTTCGCTCCAGCAGGCAGGACCAGATACACAGGTGAGGCTGAATCCACAACTAACCTGTCCAAACGGCCTCTGCTTTCACTCATGTGCACGTATGACATGCAAGCATGTATGACATGCATATACATATGACATGTATATACGTATGACATGCATATACATATGACATGCAAGCACATATGACATGCATATACATATGACATGCAAGCACATATGACATGCATATACGTATGACATGTATATACGTATGACATGTATATACGTATGCCATGCATATACATATGACATGCAAGCACATATGACATGCATATACATATGACATGCAAGCACATATGACATGCATATACATATGACATGCAAGCACATATGACATGCAAGCACATATGACATGCATATACGTATGACATGTATATACGTATGCCATGCATATACATATGACATGCAAGCACATATGACATGCATATACATATGACATGCAAGCACATATGACATGCAAGCACATATGACATGCATATACATATGACATGCTTGCACGTATGCCATGCGTGCACGTATGACATGCGTGCACATATGACATGCATGCTCGTATGACATGCATATACATATGACATGCATATACATATGACATGCATGCATGTATGACATGCGTGCACCTGCAAGCCCTCAGCTACTGCTGCCGTCACTTTTCTTGCCAATAGGTGGTGCAGGTTTCCCTCTGATCTTTAAAAAACGTTTTTTTAAAAAAATTGGCTTCATTTGGATTCAGAGCGCTTCACATCAGTGACACTCCAGTCCATAATAGTTAGTCTGAGTTGCCATGGCAATAGCAATCGTGATTCACATCTATTTGCACTTGTTGTTTAGACCCTTTCAGTATGAACTGCAGGTGAGGAATTACCCTATTATGCAGGTGCAGCTTGCAGTTGATCCTGATGGAAGCGGTCGGCATCTAGAATATGGAACGTTTGTTCCTTTGAAATGTAATTTCGGATGCAATTTTATTCAAAACTTGAAACGTGCTCATGCCAGAGTTTATAAACGCTCTCCCCTTTCTGCCACGCTGGGTAAATACATGCATGGAGCTCCAGTCAACACGGAAATATGTTTGCACCCCACACTGGTTTGTGCAATATGCCGTGTTTGAAGCCTTGTGTTCTATTTGCAGAAATAATATCTTGTTTATTTAGTCAATACCGACTCGTGAGTCCTCGTCAATATTGTCTCAATCCCACTAAAGTATGTGGGCTGTAACCGTGTGCTCACGTCATGTCCCGCCCTCCCTCCCTCCCTCCAGTTCTATTGTTTCCACTCTCCTGGCCTTGATGGACGGCTTGGACAGTCGCGGGGAGGTAGTGGTCATCGGTGCTACAAACAGACTTGACTCTATCGACCCGGCGCTCAGGAGGCCCGGACGCTTCGACCGGGAGTTTCTGTTCAACCTGCCCGACAAGAAGGTGAGGCGCATGAGGCCGCTCGGCCGCTGGACACCCAGACTGCACATGCAATGTCTTGTTCTCGCTGTAGGAGCATTCAGTCTTTCTATTTGTATGCATGAAAAGATTGAATATTGCACGCAGAAGTCCGACGAATCCAAAGAATCCGAACCTCCTGGTCAACCGTGATATCTCTCAACACTCTGTGTGAGGAGAACTTAATGTGCTTGATGCACGCAGTAAATTGCAGAAAGTAAAATGGTGTTGAGATTAGTACACGCAGCCCTCCGGCTCTCAGGAGTCTCCGCAACTGTTTCCCCCTCATCGTCGGATGTTTTGATCCAACGAGCAAACGGCAAAGCAGATGCTCGTTATGTTTTCTGGAAAATAAAAAATAATTACGAGAAGAGTTATTGCTGCGCTTTACGCTTTAATCTTGCACTTGAGGGCACTTTTTTATTTTTATTTTTTATCCGTACTGCGCACAAAATACGTGTTTAAATGAGTCGGTCATGTGACACTTGAGTCAGACGACCAGCTCAGTGGAGGTGACTCCCCTCCATCGAGAGAAAGCCTCGTTGGTAATCAAAGACCGGTTAAGCTCACCAGTGCAGATACAAAAAAATAAAACAAAATTCAACCTCGGCTCCCTCGCAGAGTTGCAGGGAAAAAAAAAACGCAGCGTGAAATTCGGCTCATTTGTGCCTCCTTTTTAATTTTTTTTTCTCCGAGATGTGATGAAAGATGATGAAAAGTGTTTCCCTTGATTCTCGACAAAGACCGCTTTGTTCTGAGCGGTCCAGCGGAGGCAACGAAACGAAGGGCGTGTTGTTGAAATGTTAGCGAGCCCGTCTGTCGAGCCCTCTCATGCTCTTGATTCCTTTTCTCTCTTGCCGTTGTCAGATCTAGATAGAGTTACGGTGAGTAAAACATGTTCTTTCAATCATGATATTCATTATCGTGCCTTTTTTGTTTTGTTTCTTCACTCATCGACTCTAGTTTTATTTATTGTTTTTCACATCGTTCGTTAGTAGAGGCAGTCGAACCCGTCCCCCCTTCTGTGTTGTCCTCGGACTCGAGCCCTCCTCATCTACTGACTCTTTATTTCTGTTTTTTTTTATTTGTGTCTGTTTTCCCGCCGCCGCCCTCCACAAAAGGCCAGAAAGCACATCCTGGAGATTCACACTCGGGACTGGAATCCCAAACTGGCCGAGCCATTTGTAGATGAACTAGCGGAAAAATGTGTCGGTAAGCGTTGACACCTGCCCGTAGAGCTGCATGCCACCTATCGTTGAATCCTAAACAACTAACCTGTGTGTGTGTGTGTGTGTGTGTGTGTGTGTGTGTTCCCAGGCTACTGCGGTGCGGACATCAAAGCACTTTGCACCGAGACGGCCTTGGCGGCGTTGCGGCGCCGCTACCCCCAGATCTACGGCAGCAGCGTCAAACTGAGCCTGGACGTCGCCTCCATCGTCCTGGGGCCCGGCGACTTCAGCAAGGCCATTTCCACCATCGTCCCGGCCTCCCAGAGGGCCCTGGCGCCCCCCGGCCGGGCCCTGTCCCCGGCCCTCAGGCCCCTGCTGGCCAGCTCCTTCTCCTCGGTGCTGAAGGCCCTGCTCCGGGTCTTCCCCCACGCTCAGTGCACCGACAGGGACAACGCACACGGTAGGGATCCGGCACCCCGGCCTCGACCCTCGCTCCCTTCTCCCGTCTCACAAGACACCGAGCTTTCACTGTAGTGTCTGATTGTTTCTCCCTCCCATCGCCGTATTACCCTCACACACTGAGCCTAAAGTGTGGTGAAACACTCCCCACCCCCCCGAGAATGCAGAGGTGATAGCACAGAGATTGGATAAGCAGTCATCCTGCTTGCACTCCAATAACTCCCACTCCAGTCAACAAAAGTGTTTACAGCAGATTAGCCACCATGCAGCACTTGACCGGTGGGAGATTGCTTACGGGAGCTGCTCCCAATAATGACACGAGGTTCCCAGGATGCTGTATCGCTTTAAATGCCCATTACGCCATCGCCTAATAAGCCAGCTCCCCCCTTTTTTTATTTTTTATTGTCACTTTTTCCTGTGAAATGACCTCATTAATGTCAGTGATGGGGCCGCTTGGAGGATTAAACTTTGCAGAGGCAAACTTTTAAGTGCATTTGGCCGCCGCCGTCCTACACAACCTCTGGAGAGGAGACAAAAACAATGCCGTCGCTCCGTATGCACGGCTGTGTGGTAACGCTTTCCCCCTCTGTGCTAGGCGGTGACAATCAGCTGCTCGAGGACGACTTGTACAGCGACGACAATGAGGAGCGCTCCGCCTCCATCTATGAAGTCCAGCCTGCCGCATCCCCGAAGAGCCAGCTCTCCTCTTCGGCAACGCACACACCCTTCCTCCACTTCTCCTCGTGAGTCCGCATGAGGAAACCGACGAACACACCGTCGCTGCGTAATGCAGCAACATATTTGTTTTATTGACTGAAGCCGAGTTGCCACCTCTGAGTCTCCAGAGTGTCACTGGTGTCGTCTAATCACGATCTAGTTTCATCGCTTCACGCCGGTGCAGGGGCGGCTCTTAATTAAGAGGAAAAACACATTTAGTCATCACAATGGAGCCGACAGAGAGCCGGCAATTCTGGAAATCTGATTAGCAACGGCTGTTTCCATGAGAGAGAGAGAGAGAGGCGAAGGAACTGGATGCCCTTTCATAGCGTTTAATTTGACTGGAACCGTTTATCAATGGAGCCGCTAAGCCGCTATCAAGCGTCTAGTTTTTAAGTCGTGCAGAAGGCCGAAACCTTTTCCTGCTATCGGGCGCACAAAAGGAGACCCTCGAGGCAAACGTGTAGGTTTGTCGATGTTGAAACGGAGGGCTCTCATTGGTTCATTTGTTATCAGACACCTGTGTGCCACAATGGAGGCTCTCAGAAGAGCCCATTGTGTCCCCGTCGCTCTTTTTTTTTTTTTTTTTAGTGTCTCGTCCTTGAAAGCCTTTCGCACTGATTTGAAAACAGTCTTTTTACATGCTATTGTCCACGCGCTCCAAGGTGGCTGCCCGGTAAAAGCCTGCTGCAGCAGTTTGCATTAAAAATGCATTCACGGGGAAGCGCTTGCAGAGTTGTTCAGTTAATGTCGACGGCGGCTTCGCACTCCCAACGTTAGCTCACTGAAGCAAATGAACAGAAACCAGCTGCAAGCAACACTTTAAAAACGCCGTTATGGCGGCTGCTCCGTGATGGATATTACGCTAACCGTGCCCCCCCCCCCCGCCCCCCCATCTGCCTCCAGCTCCGCCCTCCAGCAGCCCACGGCGTACCGGCCCCGCCTGATGCTGGCCGGGGCCCCGGGCTCGGGCCAGAGCTCCCACGTGGCCCCTGCCTTGCTGCACCACCTGGACAAGCTGCCGGTGCACCGCCTGGACCTGCCCACGCTCTACTCCGTCAGCGCTAAGACGCCAGAGGAGTCCTGTGCTCAGGTGAGGCGTGCACACACACACACACACGCATGCATGCACGCACGCACACACACACACACACATGCACGCGCACACACACCATCTGTTGCACAGGTGGTTAAAACCTGCAGAGACTAAGCAACTTATTGGATTTTAAGGTTTTAAATCATTTGTACTCTTGTAGCCTTTTTTCTCTTCGTTCCGATTCAAGCAACGAGGTGTGTGTGTGTGTGTGTGTGTGTGTGTGTGTGTGTGTGTGTGTGTGTGTGTGTGTGTGTGTGTGTGTGTGTGTGTGTGTGTGTGTGTGTGTGTGTGTGTGTGTGTGTGTGTGTGTGTGTGTGTGTGTGTGTGTGTGTGTGTGTGTGTGTGTGTGTGTGTGTGTGTGTGTGTGTGTGTGTGTGTGTGTGTGTGTGTGTGTGTGTGTGTGTGTGTGTGGCTGCAGGTTTTCCGCGAGGCCCGGCGCAGCGTGCCCAGCGTGGTGTTCATGCCGCACATCTCTGAGTGGTGGGAGACGGTGAGCGACACCGTGAAGAGCACCTTCCTCACCCTGCTGCAGGACGTGCCCTCCTTCAGCCCGGTTCTCATCCTCGCCACTGCTGAGACCCACTACTCACAGCTGTCAGAAGAGGTAGACACACACACACACACACACACACACCTGGAGGCCTGGCCCCTGTTCTTTTATGACTACGTATAGCAGTTGGTGGAATTGCTTCCATTATGTGAGAGGAGAGCGTTGCCCTGATGTCTTTTTTTTATTATTTATATGGCGTTGGAGGCTTGATTCAAAGGGTTTCTATATCTCTCACACTCTGGAGCGCTAATGCAGACCCACACAGGGCGTCTGCCCCTACAGAGTTAGTTTTTTTTAATCTACTTTGGCTCCATCTGCCTTTTTTTTCTTGTCATTTATCCCACTACCCACTTTTCACCACGGGTATCCCCACCCCTGCTCCTCCATCCTTCCCCTTGAATTTATTATTCTGTTTCTGAAAGCCAACGCTGAGCCGTTGGGGGGGTTAGGCTGTAAGGGAGGGTGTGAGGGGAACTGGAAGAAACAGAAGGGTTTTAATCAGGTCTGGGGGTTGGCAGCCTGACGTCTTCAACCCAGGACACACACACACACACACACACACACACACACACACACACACCATGACAATACACCATTGCTGTCTCAGTATGTTGCTGCTGTCTTCTCAAGGCCTCGACCCTGGCTGTGCTACAAGGAGAGCGAGGCCCTTCGGGGTGGTTCTTTCTGTGGTTCCCTCATTATGTGTGAGGCACCTGGGGTCTCCTTTTATAAAACACTGCGTAGGATCCACACAAAGGAGGAAAACCCACGTACGGTTTGAATTAATCTGATTTATAAAACCTCTCGTAACGCCTGCCGGTGTGCAATTTCCCTTTTCTTTTTTTTTTATTTAATTTTTTTATAAATCCCAAATCAACCTGTGAGCGTGCACCGCTGGTTCAGCCTCAAGCTCCGCCCCTTTACACGCCCACATTCAGCCTGAAGGGTCGATGCATCAGCGCCTCATGAATGCTGATGCACGGGAATGAGCTGCTGATCAAACACTCGTTCACGTCTTTCCTCGAGTCGCAGTATTTACGTTTAGAGCAATCGGGCTGATTGCAACACCACGCTGGATATTTATTTATTTATTTATTTACTTACTTATGTTTTTATTATTGCATTATGATTAGGACTGAGCTGTCCGAGGCTTTTTTTTCCACACATTGTTAATTTACACAATCCATATGTGCTGAATCCGTCGATACGGAATAAACCAACAAATTAATAAATGAAGTCGTGTGCGGTGCAGAGATTAACTAATTGGTGATATATTCACAGTGTTGGTTGATGAAGGCTCTGTTCAACGCTAGTTGAGGTTATCTTCAATATCTTCATTTCATCAGCTGATTAAATATTAAGCGATATTTGATTTGAGGTTTTTCAATTGAAATGTGCGTATTGTATACAATAACACAGTTTCACTGTTTATGATAAAGAGGATCTATTAAGTGTGTTTAATTTGCTCTAATTCACCACCTCACCCAATTTCCCAGTTTTCTTTAATCTCCGTAGTTGTCACTTTTACCCGCCTTTTGTGTAATTGTCATTCTTTGTATTGTGTGATTGATATTTCGCTGCAATTCTCAACACTTTTCAAGGCTTTTTTTTTACTTTCCTCCACCGTGTCTGTTGATGAGCAACATGAAAGTGGAGGGAGGAGACCATTCAGCCTCGGTGTCTCACAGATTGCTGTTCATTACATGCTAGGTGACTTCTTCATTAAATTACCTTTTCCTTGGTCATTGAACACGAAGCCTGGAAAACCGTGGGCGCTCACGATGGGACAAATGGTGTTCCCAAGTCAATATGGAGGCTATCAGGACCGCCGGCTTCATCACGGCTGTTCATCCACCGCTTCGCTAATTTGTTGCAGAAATTACTTTGATACACTTTGATACACTTTGTTACATTTCGTTACATTTCGTTACACTTCAATCAGTTTGTTTCTAAACTTTCCTGAGTGTTCATTGGTTAGTTTCACACAAAATGTCGACGGACACCTGAATCAACAAATCACGGTGAGAGCTCGACGCACTCCACCTGCTGTGACCTCCTGTGAGAGTCACGTAGGGGTTAACAGAGCAAGGGGGCGGGGCCTCCAGACTCTGGCGCATCCAGCAACAGCTGATTCATGTTTCTGTGCCATAACATCGTCCAAACGCGGATAAGTGTGTCGGGTCCAGAGGGTTAAGGAATACTGTATGCTTTGGAATCCTCATTGTTAGTTTAAATACTACATTTTATCACTTTTTCATGGACACACCCAGATTTCACTAAATGTTTGGTCATGGACATTTGGTTTAAAGTCCTGGAAGAGTCCTGGAACTCCATTGGTCACCATGTGTATGAACCGTGTGCATAACTCTCATCTCAAAGTGGCCCAGTTGCATTTTGGTTATTTTTTTCTTTTCTTCATGCAGTCTACGGTGCTTGAAGTGCTGTTGGCCGTCTCTGAAAGTGTTGTTTCAGTCTCTGGCTCAGGGAACCCGGCGACAGCTGCTGCTCGGCTCCGGGCCGCTGCCGGAAGAGGCAGCGTTCCTCTGCAGCGTTCCTCTGCAGCCGAAAGCCGACTACACGGCCTCCCTCCCTCCCTTAACAGCCGATCGCTCCGGTTGGATTGACTTCCTTCTCGGGGGAGGTGCCGATGGGGAGGGTTGAGAGAACATGTGATTTCTTTTTTAAAAAGTGTGAAGTAACTCCACAGTGTGTCATACGTGGTATGAGTATGCATGTCACGATAACTTGTTTTTGATTCATTCATTGTTCCAGAAATAACTGCAGAAGATAGTATTGTCATTTTAAGACCATTTTAGGCCTCTGATGTGATGATAGAATAGCGAAGGAAGGAAGGAAGGAAGGAAGGAAGGAAGGAAGGAAGGAAGGAAGGAAGGAAGGAAGGAAGGAAGGAAGGAAGGAAGGAAGGAAGGAAGGAAGGAAGGAAGGAAGGATGGATGGAAATTCTGGTCAATCTTTCTTCATTGTCATTCGGTAAAATCGATAAAAGTGAACTTTAACATAAATGTACATCAAAGTTAATTGTTTATTTATTCAAAACACAAATTTTGATGTCATCCTTATTCAATTCATTTTATATTTCTATGTGTAAAAAGTATTTTTGGGGTCAGAAAACAAGAATTTGTATCGGGCTCCCCCATATAGTTGGAGCCGGCCGGCGCCGCTGGCTTGAAGTGGGAGGAGCTTCTGGTCAAGATGCACCTGTGATGGTTTGAACACATTTCCGTCTAGACGTCATTTAGAAAAAGATTAATATTGCAGAACATTTTGCAGTTCCTTCTCGGCGTCGTCCCTTTTTTTTTCCCGAAGCATTAACGTACCATCTTCAGAGAATTGTGATTTAGGGGAGGAGGGCGCCGGAGCCTTTACGTGGATCACATTCCTCCCCACTCGAGCTGTGTTTTAATTCCGCCTCGTTTCACACCGGCAGTGTGAAATTTTCCATCTTTTTTTTTGTTTTTTTTTCCTCATAAAATTGAGATAAAGACGTAGCAACGAGGCCGCTTCTGGTTCGCTTTCAAGTCGGCCTGCAGTCAGGAATTGATCGTGCGAGCGGAACAGGTGTCCAGTTTTGTTTGATAGTTGCTCTTCTCAGCCAGACATCCACAATTTTCTTTGTACATTTAGCCTCCCTCGTCTCCTCCCTCTTTTTTTTTTTTTTTTTTAAGCATTCATCTATCCACACATTTCTGCTAACGCTCCGCGTGTCAACACCCCTGCAGCCTTTATCATGATGAAAAATACCGGGAATCATTACCCGCTGTGTGCTACATACACTTCGGCTGTCTCCGGCTCCCCTGCCGTCTTCCTCATTTTTACTCCATTCCTCTTTTTTTCCTTCCTGTCTTCTGAGGCCGGAGTGCTTAATCCAGAGAGAGAGAGAAAGAGAACAAACATGTCACGGATAAAGGAGAGGATCGATGTGAAAGACTGATGGGGAGATGGGGGAGGAGGTGGGGGAGGAGGAGGAGGTGCTTAGTCAGCAACAGGGCTTCCCGCCAGGAGCTCCACCGTGGAAGTGAAGTGCATCTTTGAAGCCCCCTGCAGCCCCAGTGTGGATGCAGACAGGTGTGTGTGTGTGTGTGTGTGTGTGTGTGTGTGTGTGTGTGTGTGTGTGTGTGTGTGTGTGTGTGTGTGTGTGTGTGTGTGTGTGTGTGTGTGTGTGTGTGTGTGTGTGTGTGTGTGTGTGTGTGTGTGTGTGTGTGTGTGTGTGTGTGTGTGTGTGTGTGTGTGTGTGTGTGTGTGTGTGTGTGTGTGTGTGTGTGTGTGTGTGTGTGTGTGTGTGTGTGTGTGTGTGGCTACGGGCCTATTGGCTCTGGTTGTCGCCATGTTGAGAGCCCTTGCACCGTTTTAACCACCCGTTTATACTTTTCCGATAAACTGTTGCAATTTTTGCCACCGTTCCGTTTCAAACGCTTTCTTTATCGTTAACTTTTTTTGTTATTTTTGTTGCAATGATTGTGATGTCATCGATTGTATAACGGGCATATATATATATATACTTTGTATCCAGTCTCGTTCGTACATATTGTACTGAAGGCTAAAGCTGAGTTTACACTCGCTTACAGTGAAGCCAGATGCAAATAGTTCACTGATTTTTAAAAATAACAAACTGTTCACATGCCTCGGGATTATACGAAGACGGCCAAATCTCTTTTAGATGCTGTAGAAACAGGAAATCTTGTATTTTGTATAATTTTCTTTTGACTAAATATTTTGCAGCCATAGTGATTTTAATACTCAACTTCTCGGGGCTCGTACAAAGGCAACACAGTCGACCATGAATATGAGATATGAGTTTACACATAGTTACGATCCCTCCTCGGCATTGTGGAGGTTTATTGACAGTATGGGCTTATCTTTGGGTTACAATCATTCTCTTTTTGATTCTTCACAGTTCCATGTTTCTCTGGCGTTTTGCAGAATAATGCACAGATAGCATCAGCGTCTTCGTACTCGCTCTACGGTGTAAACAAAGCTCAAGACCTCTTGTCCCAGTCTACTTTGTACACGTCTGAAAGCTTAAAACTGTATCTGAGGCTCTCATCTTTAAACTCCTACCTTTTTTCTTTAAAGGCGGTTGCATCATTGATGGAGTTTCGGGAGCTTTGCTTTGATCAGGTATCATGTGGCCCTGAAGTGGCTAAAGACCCGTTTTGACCTGGACATCAAACTGTTCATGAAGTCCTGAACCTCTGAGCTGCTGAGCTCAGTCGTGTGTTATCTCAAAGCGGCGGCTGATGAAAGCCTGCACAATCAGCTGCACGCTGTCTTTTTATGTAACAAACAGAAAATGGAAGTAATCAGTTCAAGAAGACAGTGGGTGTATGAAATGAAGTATTCTCAAGATTTTATACATTTTACAGGTAGGAATTTAATTGCAAGTCATGGCAGTATATGAACTGAATCCTTATGATTGTTTATTTTTTTTTTACCACAGCTAAGAAGTATGTTCCAGAGGACGTATGGGGAGGTGGTGACGCTGTGCCCTCCCGGAGAAGACGACAGGAAGAGCTTCTTCTCTGACCTGCTGTTGGTCCAAGCAGCCAGGGCTCCACCACGCCTCAGGAACACAGGTACGTAGTGTCATACTCACCTGGACACACACACACACACACACACACACACACACACACACACACATGCAGGATGAGACGGTTATGACTCATCTCTGCTGTCGATCCTAGAGGGCAGTGTTGTCTGCAAATGCTTCTTTCCTTCCCAGCTCCGGTCTCAATCTCTCACACAGTCTTTTTTTTTTGGGGGGATCCAGTGAAAGGTAGAATAGCAGATGTTATCTCATCAGTATTTGAGATGTGTGTGTGTGTGTGTGTGTGCCTGTTTCCCATTTGCACACTGCAGTTAAATATTATACCTGTTCCGAATCTGTTCATCACTTTAGAAATTGAGAACGAAAGTGTGCAGCCAGTATTTATTATGGACATCTCTATCCCTCATGCACATCAAAATCAGCAACCCCCCCATCCACCCCCACACACACACATGTTCAGGTTCAATATAAGACAACTGTCCACTCGGGCTTTCAAATGGAAATTGTGCCCAGCATTCATCTGCAGTTTGCTCATTGATGCAAGGCAGGGGTCCCCCGCTTTACTCGCCCGGTGCTCTTCGGGGGTTCCTGCCCGAATAAGACGGCATTCTGGCTTCCAGCCGAGAGGCCGACAGAAAAGCGGTGAGAGGAATTGCTACGAGGGGCCCGGCTGTTATTAGCCATGATTAGAATCAGGGTTTGGATTGCTGCTACTGAGCGAAGCGGCCCGAGGTGCTGTGGAGAACTTCCTAACGATGTCTGCAGATGCCTTGGGCGAGGACCGGTGCCTTGGGAGTGGAGGAGAGGATATCGGCTTGCCTTTCTTCATCACTCTGTCATAGTCCAGAGGCTCTTCCTTCGTGTATCTCAAAACCTGTGTTTGGGAAGGAGCGGCAAGAATCTTAAAATGCATTTTCTTTTTTTATCTTGGGTAAATACGTTTTTTTGGGATGATGAAAAAAGGTCAAGGATCAGGAGTGAGATGGTTGGATTTCGTCTCCGGGTCATTCTTGGTGTTGGATTTATTTTTAAGTCTTGCTGTATGGAAATGCATTGTATTTAGTGAGCGTACTCCCGTGTTCCTGCTTCCCCCAACAGGGAGGTGTGAAGAGGTGCTGCCGGCGGCGGAGGCTCCGGGCCCCCGAGTCCTGTCCACGGAGGAACAGCGGCGCTTGGCCGAGCAGGAGGAGAACACACTACGGGAGCTCCGGCTCTTTCTCAGGGACGTGACCAAGCGCCTGGCCACCGACAAACGCTTCAACATCTTCAGCAAGCCGGTCGACATCGACGAGGTACAAGAGGAAACGAACCCCGCATCCTCACGGGTTGGACAGGGCCGGTTTCAAGCCTGTTTTTTTAAAATATGAACTTTGCGCGTCAGGTGGCGGACTACCTGGAGGTTATTCGGCAGCCGATGGACCTGTCCACGGCCATGACCAAGATCGACACCCACCAGTACCTGACGGTGAAGGACTTCCTGGCGGACATCGACCTCATCTCCAGCAACGCTTTAGAATACAACCCCGACAAGGATCCCGGAGGTGAGGCGGAATGGGGCGTGCTCGTGAATACACGCATGCACACATACATGCAGGGTACTGCACATTAATGCCATGCAACATGCACGTGCAATTTAATGTGTGCACAATTTGCATGCTTGCACTTCGTCAGACTTGTATTTAAGCACAACCTGCCAAGTTCTAATAAAGACTATAATTTCAAAATGTTTGGCATTTCTGTGCTAAAATAGTCTAAAAGCACTCAGATTTTAGGGGAGTAGTCAACCTTCTGCGGTTGTGTTTGGAAGCAGGCTGCAAATTGGCCTTATTTGGTTAGCTTAGCTCCGCCCTCTCGTGTCACCTCGGGTTGCGAAAAACAAGGTGGCGACAGCCAAAATGCCAAACTAGAGGCTTCAAAACAGTTGTCCACAAACCAATGGGTGACCCCGATGTGATCTTTCCTTTTAACCCGAAACTCCATCTCCCTAAAACCGACGAGTATCTATAAACAACCCGCCACACTTCTATCCCCCAAATGAAGCTCTGTAGTTTTCATGATGGCTTCTGACAGTTCGGTCCCATGGTAATGAGTCAACATTGGACTATCCAAACAGGTTTGACCGCGTGTCCCTCCAGTTACTGTTGTGTTCCATTAGGCTGTCATTGTGTGAGTAAAAAGTAATTAGATTTAACACATAATGACTTATGAAAAGGGCTTCCAGCCAGTCGAATTACAGAACCTCAAGATGAGTTGTCTTCAACTTAGAAATTCAAATGAAATAAAGTGCTCACTGAAAACACATTGCCACCGCGTTATTCCTGCTCCGTAGCTGAGAGGCTGCAATATGCATGAAAATTTAATTGTCTCTTGTCTTGCAATTTGAACCGATTTTTACATCATCCTCTGACCCGTCGCGGCACCTTTTCCCAAAGCTAAACATGGGCTTCCTAATGAGTGCTGGAAAACACAAGAGCACACATGCACACACCACACAAACAAAGTTGCAGTAGCGTGCAAAAATAAATTGGATTCATATTTATTGTTTAAATTGGCTACTGGCCTACACGACAGGGAAAACGCCCATGTAAAGGGATGTTTGTCAATATATATAAAAATAAAAAATGCTTGCAAAAAACAAACTTGTTGCATGAAAGAAAGAGTCCATTTCTACCCGTATGGCGTCCTCAACAGCAATACCTTGAATCTGCTCCGGACTCATTGATATGGCCGCACAAACGCTCGCCTTGTGTGTTTACCGGCTTTGTTCCCTCATAAAGATGTAGCTGCCTGACACCGATGGGAAGCAATTGTCTGCCAGCCCAAATTAATAAATCATATCTCAGTCTTTGCAGACGAAGGCCTGGGTCATTTGTTGGAATGCAGGGTCTACAAATGAAACACTAAAGGGATAAAAAAATGCAATTAGGCAGGTTAATAAAGAAGACTAACAAAGCCTCTCACCCAGCGCTCTGCCCGGCAATGTGGCCTCGCACAATTACGCTGCTGGGGAAATTCTACACCAGTTAAAAAAAAAAAAAAGCTGGGAAAAAAGCTCATTATCCCCACAGTGTCTCCATGCTATCTTCATCGCACCGTCCTCCACGTGCAATCATGTCGGCCTCCTCGTCTCCTACCCACCTCGCCTCGCTAAATCATAACTCGGTTACGCAAAAAGAAATATCTCCGTGCTCCTCGATGGGACTCAGTTTAACAAATGCGTCTATATTGCATGCGTGGGGGGGGGGAGCATAACAACCCTGTTACTTGTGTGTTCTGGATGGGGGAAGTTATTCAGGGCCAATGAGGGTTCTGATGAGCTCTCGGCATCCCACCTGGCCTTTGACACCCCCTTCCACTGACGAGCGTTTATTTTTTCCCTTCCCACTTATAATGCACTCGCATGTGCACACACACTCGGACATGTCAGTAGAAAAGCACACACGCACACAAATTGCCTCCATCGCAATTAGGCCGCCGTCCTCCAATTAGACAAAGGAAGCTGGCAGATTGTGACCCCCTCTGCCACTCTCTGCCTGCCTGTAATGAGAGGCTGTCTGTTGACGGTGCCGGTGCTTTTAGCCCGACACTTCAGCGCCGGCTCCACTTTCCCTCCACGGATGCCGGGAGCGGGTTAACCGGGAGGATTTAATGATGCCGCGGCACATCTAAAGGGAAAGGAGGCATAAGAGAGCTGTGAAGGTGTAAGATGTGGGCGCGGGAGAGTGAATGAGTGCACGTTTTAAATAAATAAAGGAAAAACATTTCAGCTCGCATGCATAGGCAGCGTGTTTGTGTGAAGGCACCCGCCTCTGTCTGCACTGGGTGAAGTGGCGATATCAAGGCCCGCCATGCATCGCTTGAGTCATGCCCGCTAACGCTGCTCACCAAAGCCAGCTCCATCCTCTTTTATTCAACCTGTGAGAAAAGGCTTCAACCCCCTTTCTCACACCTACAGTGGAATGGGTATCGACTCCTTCGCCTTACATTTCCTTACATGAAGGGGGGGGGGGGGGGGGGGGGGGGTGCAGAGCATGCAACATCAAACTGAAAGCTAAATGGAGGGAAGGAAAAACAGAAACCGATATCTAAAAGAGAAAAAATACACATGCACTTGAACGTGCACACATAAAACCACCGTGTTGCACCTGGTGACCCTAACGCCACGTTTCACTGCCCCCTCTCCCTCAGACAAGGTGATCCGGCATCGAGCGTGCAGCCTAAAGGACACCGCTCACGCCATATTCGCCGCCGAGCTGGACCCCGAGTTCGACCGCATGTGTGAAGATATCAAGGAGGCGCGCAGGAAGAGGGGTAAGCAAATCACGCCATCGCCTCCCGGTCCTTACACAACACAGGTGGACGCCATCATCGCTCTGTTAACATGGCCAAGACCCATCATATACCATGGTGTGGGTGAATACTCCATTCTGATTGGCTGCAAGGTGTCACTGTCTAAATGAATGCTCTACTATATACATCCAATTAATTTTGTGTATGATTAAATTACCCTTTTTTTCATTCTTTGGCTGGTGACCATGGTATAACCGCGATAATGCCCTTCAAGGTGTCCATTATCAAGACTTAATGGATGACTTGGAGGTGGAAGACGGGTTGCTTCCTGACTTTGTTCCTCCTTACTTGTCCTTGAAAAGCACAACTTTATAAGATCGTAAACGTTCGTAACGCCAGTTACTTGATAAACATCCACTATTTTGTCCCCGTTGCCCACTTTATCTGGGTTGGTTGTTTTCAGTGTATTATTGGTAGAGCAGACTAATTTAGCATACTAATAGCGCCGAAATTGAAAAGCATCATTTGTTTATCTAAATAAAAAAAATTAAAAATTGGAAGAACACTCACTCACTTGAATAATGAGCCGGTCCATGTTGGCTCTGTAGTTCCTCTCTATTTATTTATCGGTCGAACGTCTTTGATGGATTATTACAGAGTAGAAACCTGCTTTCTGGTAAAAAACAAAGAAGAAATAAATCTGTAGCCCAGTGGTACTTGATGCAGGAGTCCGTTTAAAAAAAATCGAGTATGTGGCGCGAAAAAGAGCGATGCCCGAGGCGCCGGCGTCCCAGACAGTACCGGCTGTCTGCCTGGCGCCTGCATCTGTACGCTCACCAAACAGCCCCGAGCAGTGCCGAGTGGATTCAGGCTAACTCTAAATTAAGTTTGTACACACACACACACACACACACACACACACACACACAGTGTTGGCTATATGATGCACACCAGCTGGTAAAGTATTGACTTTTAAGTAAGCGTCAGATATTAAGAATAAAGACGTAGATGCTCAAGCCCCTCGTTGCTGTACTCGCCCTCATGGGGATGGACTGACAATAAAGGAAAGATTATGTTCAATACCTAGCCAAGACTTCATACAATCATAGCTTTCTTATTGATCGCGATTGATGATAACGTTTTTATCTCATCTCCCTGCACAGGATGTTTATTTCACCTCCATTAGAGACGGCATTAATATGCACAGTACATGCAGTATGTACATCCTCACTAACCCTTAAGTACTCATATATTGTAATCCATGCAAACACACAGCTAATGGTGTTTGCAGTATGTTCAACACAATAGTTACCAGTGAACAATATGTTCTAAGAACGGGGGATTTTATCTGATCGAATATCTGTATATCAGGTTTTTATATATAAAAAAAACAGATATTGTTGGAGGTTTTCCGTCCATTCTTTCTCGCACATGAAGTATAGATACATGCACGTCTTTTTGAATGCTCACTTTTAAATACGAGCTGTGTCTGGCAGCCCGAACAATACCCACAAGCAGGGGTCCTCGATCAGTCCACTATCAGGACATAGACCTGGTACACACCTCGCTCAGGGTTTATTTCTGCAGATGACGTAGTTTTCGTAGTATTCGTACTCCAAACTGGAATGTTATTTGCAGACTTCCGTATTTATAACCAGGCTGCGTCATCGGCGTCATTATTTTTTACCCGTTTAAAGAGACGAGATGCGTATTCCTTGTCTGTGTTTATTGGTTTTCTGGTTCCATTCAAAGCTCACAAGTGCATTCAGAGAACTGCACAAGAAGACCTGATTTATCTTTTTTATCTAAAGTGTTATGTCCCCCCCCTCCCCCGAGGGATTATTGACTTGGGATTCAAACCACCGAGGCCTGCTTCTTCCACGTTAAACCAGAAGCTTATCAAAGGAGGAAGCAATTTTTTTCAGAAGTCACTCGGTTGCTTTTGATTACCTCTTGTTTTTGCAGCTAAAAGCACAGGATGCTGAATAAATCCTGCAGGAGGCGAGTTGAAGGATGCAGCGACGGGACTTCTCCAGTCCCGACGCTCGTAGCGACGCTCGAGCTTTTGGCTGATCCGGGACCAGTCGGTGTTTAATGCATGAGCCGTGTGCCTCTCTGTGTGGACGAGGCCAGGATCATTCATTTAGAGTTAAACGTTGCTAGCCAAACTTTTTTTTCTTTTAAACAAAATGTACCAAATAAAACCCTGTTTATCCCACACCAGCAACTTCAGAGAAAAAAACATAAAACTCCACGATACAATTATTGACAAGTATATGAACATTAATTCAATTAAATATACCTGCTACAGTTGTCAGCCATTGGCATCATAATCGAGCCTGAGAGGAGGAAGACAGCGGTGTAAATATATAGCTATAAAGCTCTCAATTAGCTCTGTATGCTGTCCACTTGCCTTAGTTTTCAAAAAACCACAGTGCATCCTGGGGGATTTTCTCCCCCCCCGTGACGAGATGAAAGGAGCTATGATTTTTTAAATGCCGCTGGATGTCAAGAGTTGAAACGTCTCATTTTCAGTTGCTTGCGTGTGAAGACCAAACCCGACATCCAGCACAATCCTGCACAAGGATATCGTTGTAGTTTTCTGTGGCAATGCTCTGATTGACTCGTGGTTAGTGCTCGTCTTTCTGGCGTACACACACACACACACACACACACACACACACACACACACACACACACAAGCACTCTAACTTGCCAGCAGTACGTTTCTGAAGTGTTTTCTTTTTCTCTCTCGTACACAAACACGCACACACACGTACACAACTGCACGTGCACGCGCAGAGTGTTGTGTGTTGTCGGTAACCGATCCTCTGTGGGCACCGCAGACCTCCAGACGCCGGCTCAGCTGACGGCGCTCACGGGCGCCGTGGAAACCAGGAGGCACCACGCTGCAGGAGAGGAGCGGCGGCCCAAGAGCAGCACTCAGGGCGAGGCCGCCGACAAGCAGTGCACCACCAGTGAGTATCCACCGGCTACACAACCAGACACACAACCACCAGCGGGGTGATGGATGAGACGGGCAGAGGGTGAGCCCCCCCGCGACCCCCCTTTCTCCAAATCCTGTCATTTAACTTGCAGGAAGTTGATTGACAGCTGTGTCGCACATTGATTGACACATAGTGGAAGTTTGCTTGTGCAACTGAGAAAAGACTACCGCCTCTTTATTTAACATGTTTATTATGATTTAAATAAATGCTTTTACACCCACAGCTCAAACAAATGCAGAAATAATAATTCAGTTTCACACACACACACACACACACACACACACACACACACACACACACACACACACACACACACACACACACACACACACACACACACACACACACACTGGCTGTCGGTAACTCGTTTATTTTTCTTCTTCTTCTTCTGTCTTTGATTCAGCAGCAAGCAGCTGTGTTGTATTACAACAGTATACCAGATGTATGTGGCGCCTCACACCTGCCACACACACACACACACACACACACACACACACACACACACACACACACACACACAGTGGAGGAGCATCACAGCGAGTAGCCTCATTAGCGAGGCTGCTCTCGCCTAACCACTCCGAACATGACCACGCCATAAAGCAATTACATGCCCACCTGTGGTAAACGGCAGGTGCCTGAGGGTGAAGGGAGGGCCAGGTATGGGCAGGGGGCAGACTAATGAGGCTGTTACCTGAACAAATCCGAGATAAGCAGGGTTTTTCTTTTTTTTTTTTTACGTGTAATATGAAGAACGGCTTCCACCTGGGCAAAATAAGCTGGAACGATATGAGCTTAAAGAGGACGCCCTCCACAGTCACGGGCCGAACATGAAACTAGAGGCCTGCACAGGTGTGGAGGTAGATCCAGGTGTGTAGTCACACATCCTCAAGCTGGAGCTCTTCTTTGTCTCACAGATTTGTCTTACTTTAAGCCGTAATCATTCATTTTTGGACCAAAAGTTGAGATTAATTGTGTAGTACAAGCGTCCAGCACCAGGTGGCGCTTGTCCCTCACGAGAGCGCCGCCTCCCCCTCCCTCTCCTGGACCCCTGCTGTGTGGGTAAACCCTTCCTCCTCCCAGGGAGACGCTCCCCTCGGGAGAGATAAGAGCCTCTGTTGCCCACCGATAATACTGCCAGGCTCTGGAAACGTCGGAGTTCTGAGATCCGGGTTCGTCTGGTCCTGACGGGAAAAGAGGGGAGGCAATATTTAATGAATTGTTTAATTTCCCTCCATCAATAATTCAGTGCAGGGTAAACTAATGGAGCCTTGATGGATGACTCTCACACCGGACTTGAGCCAGTAGTTTTTTATTATTATGCCAATGCATATTGTACACAGTTCTAATCCAGTGCAACGTATAAGTACACAGTCATTATTATTATAATATTATTATTAATTATTATTATTACATGGCTTCAACCTGCATGCATGCACAGTTGCTTCATTGCACATTAATGGAGCGTCTTCATCTCATATCCGTAACCACGTGACGCCCGTCAAAGTGACACGCTACTGTTAATTAGCTAATTGATATTTTTTTAAGGGGGGTACAGTTCATGCTACTTTCTAGCTGTGTGTTTTATCTACAAAGCCAAATGTCACAGATGCGGACCACCAATTTGGAGGCTCTCGGGAGAGCCGTTATCAGCCTCCACCAGAGGCTTAATTAATTAGACTAACTGGCTGAGGTGATTAATTTGTGACATCGGCAGCCAGTTCTCACCTGGAGCACCTCGGCAAGGCGGCTATTAGGCTAATTGATCACAGAGTCGGCGATGTCGGGAGATGTGACACGGCATCATAATGACGGCGCATCTGCCGGTAGAGACGGGTCCTCCTCCACCGGAGACACTGTTTGGGAAATTGCACCGCCGGGGTCGTGGCGGGGTCGCCGTGGGGTCGCCGGCTTTCCCCGACCTCCTCCATGGAAGGTCGGGACGCTGAAAGGTTAAAGTTATCCCCGATCGTTACCTGCAGGGGGGAAAGCCTGTCTGGGTATCTGCTGCTCTAAAAGGGGGGCTTTTATCTGGGCCACCCTCTCTCTCCCTCCATCCCTCATCTCCACTTTGCCTGGAGCTCAGAATTGCCTGTGACATTCAGATTATATGGAGCGGTGGTCGGGTTGAGATGCACCGCGAGAGGAACCGGGGAGAAAGTTGTGCGGAAAGCTTTTTATTTATTTATTTATTTCTCGAAAGGTGTGTGTGTGTGTGTGTGTGTGTGTGTGTGTGTGTGTGTGTGTGTGTGTGTGTGTGTGTGTGTGTGTGTGTGTGTGTGTGTGTGTGTGTGTGTGTGTGTGTGTGTGTGTTTGCAGCTGCTCCTGGGTCAGCAGTAGTTGGGCTGGGACGACGTTAATGCACATGAAAACAGAAAGGAGATGGTTTCCATTAGCCTGTGTGGACAGCAGCGTCATGGGTTCTCTGCTCGCCCTTTTCTCTCTACCCCCACTCCCCCCATCTTCCCCCCCCCTCCCGTTACGTGGGCCACAACCCCGGGTTCATTTGTAGTGCACTACCAGACGGATCCGGTTCATACGGGGTGCCTTCCTTTCATTCATTATTAAGTCCTCAGCTTTTTCTTCATGGCTGTTTTTTCCTTGAGCTAAATCAGTCGCTTGTTTTTTTTAAAATGTATTTCTACGTGACAGTCAGAAGGCATGTGTTATTGATTGCTTAACTAAATATCAACGTCTGATCACCCTCCTGCTTTTTCCCCTCAATGTCACAGTCGCTCTTAAAGCGGCCAGTTTTGTAAACAAACCTTCCTGTTTGTTTTTCCACCGCCGGTCGACGAGTTCCCCCCGATTCAAACCGACGAGCCACTTGTGGAGCAAAAAGAAGCCGTGCGGCTGCGGCGAGCGGCTGCGGCGAGCGGCTGCATAATGCGGCGCTCGGCCCAAGGCAGCAGCCGCCAGGCCTCGTCCACGGAGATGGAGTGCAGCCGCCGCTCGCCGCCAACGTCGATCCATCACCAGACCTTGATGGGATGTTTAAAGTCACAAGGACCACTCTCGTTGAAGTAGTTACCGCTTTTAATGGATGGCCTGGATTTTCCTTCCCCCGCCCGCGACAAAGGGAACAACTGGCGACGGGCTGCCAGGGTCACGGCGCTGCGGGGAAATAGGTTAATAAGAAGGCGCTTCTTTGGAAACACAAAGGCGTGTTGAAGCCAATTCCATTATCCAGATTTTTTTCTCATCTGCCTTGCTACTCTGTTTACAAGGACACTGGACCCACCACACTCTGAATGGAGAAGTTTAACCTTGAAGTGAATGTTTTGCATGCACGCTTATGTAAACAATATCTCCCAAGGAAGCATCTGCTTCACCTGCAGCAGCCACGAGCTGGTTGTTGCACCGCGACTCGTCGTCATTGTGGAGCTTCAATTTGCTGAAATGTGAGTTAAGTGAAATGTTTTCTTCTTTAAACCACTTATAGAAACTGGTCTTTACGCAGATATATTCATTCCTCTATTCAAATTAGTCCCATTATCATTTTACATGCAGTCACATAGTGACCATGTCATGCTCCTGCGTCTTATATGGACTACAGGTGGCGAATGGCGCCGCGCTCTGTGGCTGCACTCGTTCTCCGGCTTCCTCAGGGGGATACGAATGAAACCCCGACAGTGGTCACCAGCTGAAACGCCGACGTTATAAGTAGCTATTAGAGCCGGACACTGATTCTCCCGAAAGCCGCCTCTCGGCGACCGGAAGGAAACAATCTCTCGGCGCCCCCCGGACGCCCGGCGGCGCTCGCTGATAAAAAACATCGCAGCGCGAAAGCCCCGAGCGAGCGAGCGCCGAGCTTAAGCTGCCACCATTTTGTGGGCACAGATGCCTCTCGGATGCACTGTGGTGCCAAGCGTGAAATGAATGTAACATCATCCATGATGCCGCTCGCCTCCATTTATTGTTTTTAGGGTGCAGATGAGCCGACATCAGTGTTACTGCCTCTGAAGATGCATTCAGTGTCTGCCGGTGCTTTTCTCAGCTGCTGCTGCGTGATAAGTGTGCACAACTCACCAAGTTCACAGGGTTTTAATGTCAGTTTATACTATGCAACGCAGATACCATATATATATATATATATATATATATATATATATATATGTATGTGTATATTATGCTAAACGGCTTACATTTCTGCCTGCAACGAGCCCGGAGAGTCGCACTTCAGTGATTGATTGATTGCCTCCGTGCAGCCCAGTAACTGCAAGCTGTGCTAAGGGTGTGCGAGCGGTGACGGGAGAGGAAAGCTTTGTGAAGCTCGCCGCCGTCTGTTGATTGACAGATAATTCGGATGGCCGGACCTCAAATGACACGTTCATTGTTTTGAGATCGCCGTCGCTCTCCAGGAATATCTGTCCCGTCGGCATCCGGCGGGTTTTAGATTCGCACAAAAGCATCGTCCGTCCTGCCGTTCCAATTAAAGCGGATCTGGAGCCGTGCTTTCTATGATAAGTGCTCGCCTCCCTCCCTCCCTCCCCCTCCCTTCAGTTTCTCCACAACATCTCAGCATTTAGGTTGCGCTGCAGACGGAAAATTACACAAAGTCTCCCGGGCTTTTGCGCCCATTGTTTTTAACATAGTGCAGTCGATTAGTCAATTTCAGTAAACATCGGAAGCCAGTCACCGCCAAGCAGCCTAATGGGGTGTATTCCCCCTCTCCGCTTGGTTCTGATAACTTGTAATTGACTGGAACAATTGCACGAACATGACGCATTAGTGCTTGATTAGTTGGAAAGCACTCGTAGATTTGTTTGTTGGATCCAAATTATCTTTTGGACTTTATGCACTTCTCAAACCCAGCTTGATGGAAAGTGAACTGGTGTCTGTTTCCCATTAAGATGCAACTTTTTTCACAATGACGTTACTGGTTGTCGTGCTTAACATCTATTGCCCATCACATTAACCACTAGTCTCATTTTTAGTGGTGTACTTTGTTTTTTGGTAATCGACCATTGGTTGGTTCTGGTTTTGGTCCTTTTTGGTGTTATCGGCTCTAATATATTTATATATATATCGTCTTTTCCCAGAATAATAGATAAAATCACTCTCAAACACAAACTCAGCCATCCCTCTGCACACATCTCTCTGAAATAAACGGCCACATTAGGCGACATTAAGTCACATTAGACTGCCACAAGAATAGGAATGAGCGGCGTCTGGGTTTTTAATTACATCAAATTACTCTTAGAATCGCACTCATCCAGCCTAATCACCACGTCTCCATTAAACCCAGAAATGAGATGCATCGCACGACAAAGCCGCGCTCTGCCGGCTAACCAGTCATTATGACGCGTCGCCGAAGGTCAAAGGTCGACAGCAGTTATGCAACGGGTCACGTGATTGGTTCACTGTCGTCCACCGAACCGCCTTATCTGAGGTCAGTCGGTAGCGATAGCTTGTTTAGCTTACATGCTATACAGTCGACCGTAGACACAGCAACGGTCAGCAATTAGGGTCAATAACAACTAGCGGAGCCGGGGCAGGGGATCGAACCACCGATCCACAGTCGCCCCACAAGCAGCATCAACATGACTCATTTCAGAGCTTTGAATTGTTCTGTTTGTTGTTGTGCACCATCGTTGGGAACAAGTGGCCGTGAATCGCTCTCTCTCTCTTTCTTTCTCGCCCCTTTTTCAGCGGCTTTCCGTAAAGCTTTACTCTCGGATCAATCAAGCATTGGCATCCCACCATTTAGGGAGTTGACTTCATTATATTTGTTTATGCAATCATACATAGGCACCATACAAATTCAGTTAAATCCAAAGCCGACCGCCATCTGCAGCATCAAAAGAATTATTGCCGTCAGTCCAGTGGTCTTAGAAATGAATTATCACCGAGAACAAGATTTATTACCGAGCTTTCGTATTTGATTGTCTCACATTATGAGCTTTCCGGGCATTTCATTGCTCAGTAAATGTAGAATATTGTGCATGGTACAAACTTCAGTTTTTTTTTTTTGTTGCTTTCAGTCAGTGCACTTGGGAATTCCTAATTAAATTTAGGGTTTGCATATTGGGAACCACGGTATTTGCAAATCTCTTGATCTTTATTACACTACACTATTATAGTCGGAGGAAATTTGGTTATGAAAAAGTTTTGTAATGTAATTGTAAGATATGTGTGGGAAGGCTGGATATGTAAACTTCGCCTCGCCTCAGAGAATCTCGCTAAAAGTACAACCACTAACTTAAAAGGGAGAGCAAGTGTTTACACAAAGAGGTTGTAGCAGACGAGCACTTATCCATTCATTTTGATATCACTAAAGTTAATCGGACTTGCCTCTACATATATTGCTCTAACCTTTGCATCGGTAACATTGCGAACACGTCATTTTAAAAACATGTAATCCGGCCGCAGCCAAATGCAGCATTATGCAGGATCAGGTGGCGGGAAATAAACCGTGTTGGCTTCCTGCTGCAGCCCAAATGGCACGAATCAGCCTCTCAGTTTGATGCCTCAAGAGGCCGCTCGCTTGGCGTAACGGCGACGCGAGAATCCGGCGGGCAAATTAGGCCGGTGCCGCTCGAACCGCTCGCCCGAGGTTCACTTCACTGCTGCCAGACTACTTACGTTCTCCATAAGAGCGTTTTTTCTCTTTGAGAATAAATGTTATGCAGGCTCTTATTTTGGTGCCTGGCTCTGTTTTGATCGGCACCTGCAGGCAAAGTTGTTGACTCAGCCAAAGCGAGAGCTGGGAGCAATCAATAGTAACCCCGCAACATCTCCGAGTCCCGACGCCGGCTCTACCACGGGGCAGTGGGAGCTAGGATTAGCTTCGGTCTAGACGCTGTCTGGCCCTACCACACAACCACACCTATATCCAATTTCGCTTCCAAGGAGAGCAAGACAATATAAGCTGTTACATTTATGAATTTGCTTTTTTTTTTATCAGATAATTAGGGATATATGATCTACTGAAGACGAACCCTTAAGTAGATAAAAGTTTAGTAATGTGCAGAAACTCCAAACCATTCCCCGAGAGCAACACAGCACGGCATTGTTCCTCAATGCCGTCAGAAGCCCATTGTCTCAACCGTGGAAAACATGCAGCGAAGGTCATGCAAAAGTTTCATGAGCGACTAGAAGAATTTAAAGACTTCAACAGCAGTCGGACGATGTCGGGAAGCAGACTTTTGTTTTGGCGTCACACCCTGAAGAGCAGGCGATCACCAGGACCTTTTCCCCCCAAAAGTCGGGCATGGAAAGTATTTGTTATAACTTTTCTGATAACTTGTTAAGACATCGTGGGTGAAAGACCTCATTTTGATTTAATTTGCCCCCCCTATAAAAAGACAATGCATTTTTAGAACTCCTCCAGTGAGCAACGGCTGCCTGTGTAAAAAGTGTTTAATTTAATATCCCTTTCTGCCGAGTCCCATTATTACACAGCTGTGACGACCTGAATCCCTCAACAGACTTGCAGGGTATCTAATTGGTATCTAATCAAATCAATTTAGCGAGTGTTCTGACAAAGTGCGATGGCTATCCTTCACAGATCGTGGCTTTAGTCGGACTGTCGGCGGAGTAAAAGCAAACATAGCGGCATCAATTTATCCAGGAGGAGTGCAACTCCTATGAGGCCATTAAGGACCTCCTGCTGTTCTATAAGGGGTTTTTAATTGGTTGTTGGAAGGATAAAGGATGCAGGATGGCTTTGGAGAAGATCTATTGACCTATCTTGAAGTGCCGCGTTATACTTCAGTGGCTACAATACGTTGCATCTATTACGTTATCACATTCAACCCCACAAATGTGCAAGAATTTAGAGGATTTATTTGAAGGCCGATATAGTAACGATGGCTTTGAGCAGGTAAAAAGGCGTTAAATGATGAATTTGCCGATTGCTATTGAGATCCAGTAGTGTAGTTACATTGGAGAGAACTTTTACGGGGCGAAATAAACAAAACATTGTTCAGTTATGACGAAAAGTCAGCTGTTCACTGTGGCTGCAAAGTTTTAGTCCTCATTTTCTAACCCTATTGCCAGAATAATACATGGAAAACTACTTTTCAGAAACAAAATGATAATCTCAAACTATATAATGATCCAATATCTAAAACATAATATTAACTGTGCCGTGCATTCATCCCCTCTCGGGATTTTTTTTTTTTAAGTTGTTTGGCTCATATTCAGGAGTTGATCACGTAGACGGAGCTATTTTCATCCAAAGGGGCCCTCGTTATGTGTGTGGAGCCTTCATGCAAGGCAGCGATGCGCGACCCCACAGCCATCAGGCGCTGCCGGAGCCCACAAAATAACAACAGTTAAATGTCATATCGCCGCCAACTAATTGGGCGACGTCCACTAGAACATTGACTTCTTTGAGATGTGCCGAACTGCTTCAAGCGCAACATTTAGAGACGGTAAGAGAATGTTTTTATCTTTTTTTCTATTCATGGGCCACGGTGCGCTACTGGGGCGACTGTGGCTCAGTGGTTAGCAAGTCTGTCTTTCAATCAGAGGGTCGGTGGTTCAAACCCCGGCTCAGCCAGTCCATGTTGTTGTGTCCTTGAGCAAGACACTTAACCCTAATTGCTCACCGTTGCTGTGTCTACGGTCTACTGTATAGCATGTAAGTCGCTTTGGATAAAAGCCTCAGTTAAATGTAATTTAATAATAATAATACTTGCTGATTGTTGGATGGGACGTTACTGTTGGACCGTACTCTCGCCAGGTGCACGATCTCCTCCACAAAAGGGTGCTTGCGGATCCCTTTACCTCATCACGCCTCCGGCCTCGCAGCTTGTCTGCATGCATGTTTTCGCTGTGGGCGACAGACCTTTCCCCCAGAAGGCCTTCAGACCCTGCTTAGTATGTATATATGCATGTGTGTGTGTGTGTGCGTTGGTGTGTGCGTGCGCTGACATCTTCAACAGAAGTTGGAGCTGCCGGTGCGTTGGGCCGTATCCGTCTTCTGAGAAGAGGGCGCCGCCATCCCACCGGCCATTTACTGAGCAGCCGAGAGGAGAAAGGACAAAGATAGATGCGCCGACTGAATTATGTCTTCACTTCCTCCTCGCCGCCGTATTTCCTCTCTCTTTTTGTCATATTGATCCAGCGTCCAACAACTCGCGGAGCTCCGTGAAAGTCTCAGTAGTGACGAATATCCCAAAGGATTAGTTAAAGTAAATTAGTGTACCTATTGGCACGCGACAATTTATCTGCTTTTAAAAGAACTTATTTTTTTTTTTGGCACTTTGGAAAAGCCGGGTGACGGGTATGGAGTGCTGCAAATTGCCGGGTTCATCTTATCCATTAACTTTAATGGGCTTTTGTTTTAGGCTTTTAAAAAGGTGCCTAATGCGGGACCGGCAGCTTTTCGATCTCGGCGCGCCGCTCGTAGCTCAAGGTGCCGACGGAGCGCCGGGTTGTTTAGTGGAATTACGGCTTAATGGAATCAGTCTTGTCTGGTTGAGGCGAAGGTTTCTCCTGCTTTTATCACCGAGGAGTCACCGCGAGGTTTGGCAACCATCGGAGGCCCATAGAGAGGCTTTGAGGGTTGTTTCTTTATGCTAAGCTAAGCTAGCTGTACGTTGGTGGTGGTGGTGGTGGAGGAGGGCGGCAATTGAGGGAAGTGAGTGATATCTTTCATTTCAGGAAGCAAGGATGGGATCATTTATTGATCCGGACATTTCATTAAGTGTCGGCTCGAAAAAGTGTCACACGGGGTGACGGACGGCCGTCGTGCTTCGTGACCCCGAGGCCCAGCGCGCCGCCAACCGACGCCGTCCCCCTGTACAGGCTCCGCCTCCTGCAGCACTTCTCCTCGTTGTCTCCACTTTCTTACTCCATCATCAGGACTCTCAAGGCAAATAGGGTGCAGGCTGCAAATGCAAGAAATTTGCAAGAAAAATGTACTACTGGGGTTAAAGCCGAGTTAATATGTATTTACGATAAACTGACTTTTACCCCCGTGGCTGAATGGAAGTCATTTGGAATTCAGCCGGGCTGATAAACGGTCTTCATTTCACCTCCACCTATGCGTGGAACGTTATATGTAGAATATCTATAAGGCAAACGGCATTATTCATTCATGCTCATCAATTACGTTACATAAACGGGGGACGGGGGGGCTGTTAAACCTGGATTTTTAATCTAGAGTGGTGATTGTGTTTTTTTTTATTTCCATATTTCTAAAGACAGAATTTGAATTATTCATTTAGTTTAAGTGATTAGAAAGCTTTCAACTGGAATTTGTTCAACAGTCACGGGAGGGGATATACAGCTTTTGTGCTGTGGTGGAAGAAGAAGAAGAAGAAGAAGAAGAACTTTAATTTGCTTTAAGGATTAATGGCACTTCCTGGATGTCTGCATCTGATGAGCAGACCCTTTGATAGTGATGTCATGCTCGTACCAGAGCTACTCTGTTACTAATCAACAGATTAGTAACGACAGCTGGTCCTCTTTGTGGGACCGCTCGCCTGATTAATGTGGCTGTGAGGCCATATTTTATCTAACTTTATTTGCTGTTTATTATGTTAATGATGTCAACACATTTAGTGTGCCTTTAATTATACGTATATCTAATTGAGAGGTGGAGAAAGCAGTCTTTTGTCATAGGACACAAAGGGACAATGGTACTTTTCATGATGGGATTTTGCACACGTTCTTTTTCTCCAACCGTCCAAAAACGGATTGATTCTTACTCGAGGAATGACAAGAATCCCATTCAGTCGTCGGGTAAAAAAACAAAAACACGAAAAGGCCACCTGAGTTTGTTTGTTTTAAGGCGGCGGTAACGACCTCCCCCCTAAGCTCCGCCCCCATCAGTCGCAGGTGATGAGAGTGCGGCGGATCGATACTTCATTAATGCTACAAGATTGAGGCCCCGACTCCAGTCGATTCCAATGAACCCGGCCGGCAAGACGAGTCGCGGTGCCGGCCGGGTAGTCCCCGTGACCGTGCACGTGGCCAAACGCCGAGCGTGCACGTGTGTGTGTGCGTGTGCACGAAGCCCATCGGTTGCAGGCCCAGCTGATCAGCAGTTCTTCAATCTCTCTTAAAGGGTAAATTAGTTTGAGATCAGCGTTTTGCATGCTGTACATCTCTAGAGCTTGATGGGATGGGAATTGCTTCTCTGTACCTGCATGAGGAAGGTGGAGGTGTGTGTGTTTGTGTGTGTGTGTGTGTGTGTGTGAGAGAGAGAGGGGGGGTAACTTTTTAGTTGCACCACAATTATCTGATCATTCACCATGTGGTGGTGCAGAGTGTATCTTTAGCAAAACATCATTTAAACGTTCACAGTCGGGTATTTACTGTGATCCAGCTTCACCCGGCTCAAACAACTTTGAACCTTAATCATTGTGCGTTTTATATGTTGCCAGAAAAACTTTATCATATCTCTCATGCTGGCCCCCACAGCCCCCCCTTTTTTTTGTTCCTCACTTTAATTTGAAAGTCTAATATTTTTTGCAAGTCTTCATTTGCTTCAAGTCTGAGCTGAGATTTATAGCTCCCAACACACACACACACACACACACACACACACACACACACACACTCACAAGCCCATTTGTATATGCTTTGGCACACTAGTTTTCATTTGGTCTCAGCCTGCTGTAATATATTTCCCAGCATGCAAGCGTACCCTAGTGTTGACCCGGTGTCCTTTAATGTGGCGCGAGGGAAATGTAGTTCATCGCCATGGAAACACACACACACACACACACACACACACACACACACACACTCTGAGTAGGTGAGTCAACAACAGGGTGTCTGTCCTGGTTCGGAGAGGACTGTCTGTGAAGACCTACTCTACTTTTCCTTCAAAATAAAATAACATTTTTATTTATTTTCTGGTGGTAAACATTCGGCCCGATCAGTGGTGAGTTTAAAACAATATATAAATATATATAATTACCTAATAACACTGTCTGAACTTCTACGGTGGATTTTATGAGCTTGAATCAGACATTTTGAACTTCCTTGTACTTTGCTCACCGGTCGATGGCACCCGATTACTGCACGTGTCACGGTTTTAGCCTGGCATCATTGAGCGTGATAAACCACATGTGTATAAATATATATGTTGGTCGGGCTCATCATGCCAGACCTACAACTCAGAACGAGGCACTAAATGTTCAGGCTTTGTTGGTGCTGTTTTTACAATGTGTTTTTATGTTTGGCTCCTAAAGTCTGCAACCGCCGTCCAAATGGAGTCTGGACCCAGATCAGATTTACACTTTGTAAATGGAGGTTGGGTTGGCTAATCGATGTGGGAGCGGTGAGATGACTGCATTAAGTGTGGTTTGGAAGTTTGTTGTCTTCCTTCCAGACTGTATATTGGTTTCTATACGCTCTGGATTGGCGCTCCAGAGTGCTCCCACGCTTCCTGTAATCTGAACATCGATATGCATCTGGGTCACTGTGAGGCCTTCAGCGTTTAACATCGTATAAATGTTCTCTAAAACTCAGTTTTGTATTCTAATTTTATTCCACGAGATCAGTCGGCTTCCTCTTTGTCTCCTCTCCAACACAGTGTTGGGACCTTCCTCGCGACGAGGAATACCATTTAAATAAAGAAGTCCGTGAATCAGAGGCTCTGATTTCCTTATTGAATAATAATAAGTCCACTCGAAGGCATCGGCGAGGAATGCAGTCGAATGGACCGTCAGTGTCACTAATTCATTAATTCAATACTGGCTCTCTTTAGTGTGTGTGTGTGTGTGTGTGTGTGTGTGTGTGTGTGTGTGTGTGTGTGTGTGTGTGTGTGTGTGTGTGTGTGTGTGTGTGTGTGTGTGTGTGTGTGTGTGTGTGTGTGTGTGTGTGTGTGTGTGTGTGTGTGTGTGTGTGTGTGTGTGTGTGTGTGTGTGTGTGTGTGTGTGTGTGTGTGTGTGTGTGTGTGTGTGTGTGTGTGTGTGTGTGTGTGTGTGTGTGTGTGTGTGTGTGTGTGTGTGTGTGTGTGTAGTCCACGATAAATATTTCCACCACTTGACTCTGGCACGTTTTCGGCACTTTTAATTATTACAAAGTGCTCTGGTCCTCTCTCTCTCTCTCCCTCTCTCTCTCTCTCCCCCCCCCCTCTCTCTCCCCCCCCGGTTGCTGTTTCGTGCATTATTTAGGAGGCGACCGTGACGAGTCATTCGGTTTCACCTTTTCGTGCCTCCCATCCGACCCCCTGTGTCGAAGCCACTATGCTTCATTATTGTTTTCTTTTCAGGATAAACCTTTTCTTGTCTGTGTATTATAAAAATAGTTTTTCAAGTATTATAAAGATGAGAGTAAGCAGCGTTCAAGACCTCATGGCCGGTTATTAGAGGCCTGATATGAGTGCAGCACATTCAGGAAGTCCTCTTTTCAAATGGCCACTAATCCATCGATTTAAATAAACGATTCTCGACCGTATTTTTAAAATTTGCAAATTAATTAATTTACCCTAAACAAATACCAATATATTTTTATTGGACGTCAGATGCCTGATAAGTAAAATACCCGAGCGCGAATTCAAAAGGATTACTGCGACACACGGATTAATTACGCGGCTGCATATCGGAGCGGCCCTTCCCATGAACTGAACTACTTAAGCACTCGACTTAAAACTGAATATGGCTCTGACTCGAATGGATATCATTACCGCGGTAATACGCAGTAAATATAATCAAATGGACTCTGAAGCGATCTGCAGACTGTTTCCTGGCTCGTACGAGCAAACAGAAAATATATACAGCGGCCGAATGAGGTTGTTCGGCCATGTTGGATGCCGCTCGGTGCAGCAGCCTCGTGCAGAGAGGGAGGCCACACTTTTATTTATTTTATTTTATTTATTTATTAGCTGCAGCTTGTTCTGCATGCTCTGCATGCACCTGTTCCTGTAGCCGACGAGCAATATTACAGTAAGCACCGTTACTTTAGTTGGATTTTTTTATTTATTTAGTTTCCCTCGCTGTCCCCTTTTTCTTTTGTGAACAGATACTCGACATGTTTTCATTTTCTGCACAAAAACCCCTTTTAGAGAGGAACCGCCGGCCCTGGTTAAATGCATGAGGAGTGGGAAGGGGGAGGCGGCTTCTATATTTCTTTGTGGGGAAAGTTTTGCAGCTCCAGATCAAACATGTATTTTTTTTTGCAGGATAGAAGCCGTTGCCTTGCACAGCGAGGTCTCTATTGGATATCATGAAGTCCTCCTGTCCATCGACGTGTCTGCACCACGTTTTGCATTTCAAGCTATGATGGTTGTGATGGATTTTAATGGGTTCATAGTGATCATCTAGCGTCCACATCCTCAACGGACACACACACACGGGACCCTTTTAAGTCCTTTTTTTGAGATAGGCGTTTTAAGGGATTACTCTTTTTTTTTTTTTTTAATCCCGCTGGTGCTCCGAATTATTCTGTTTGATGTGATTCAACAGATGGTCTAGTACTGCGAAGGCCTTTTTGGTGCCCCAACGGGTTCCTATGGGGTCGGGGGTGTGTGCTCGCGGGCGTCCTTGTGCCGGTACCTGTTAGCTCCTTCTTTGCCCTTTCCTTTGTCTGCTCCTCTCTCAGCCTGTGATGCCCAGCTCTGTGTCTCTGAGTAAAAACGCCTTGAAGTTTCACCGCGTTCTGGCTTCTGCTCGCCGTGACACTTTTACTGCACTCTCTCAGAGAGCGAGCTTCTGTTATATCCCCGTCCTCTTAAAACCCCGAGCGCCATCTGTTGTCATTAGTGTCCAACATCCATGATGCAGCGGGGCCGCCTTCCTCTCTCGTACTCTTTGAGGAAAAGGCCGAGCCGTCTAGATTTAACAATCAAATTGCGAGCTGGGCCGAGATGCCACAGGAGCGACTTCTGTCACGATTCTCCGGCCGCACAACGTTTGTCTGACTTTCAGTCGTAAGCGCACAATGGCATTTTGAAAATTTTAAATTGTTTCAACCTTTTGTCTGATCTGTTTATTGAGGCACGCAAAGCATTCGTCTGTCAGTGGCCTTGTTCACTAAAGAGGATCAGATCTAATCACCAGATAGGAGGCCGGTCAACAAGGGACTCTGCTCTTTAGTGTGTGTGTGTGTGTGTGTGTGTGTGTGTGTGTGTGTGTGTGTGTGTGTGTGTGTGTGTGTGTGTGTGTGTGTGTGTGTGTGTGTGTGTGTGTGTGTGTGTGTGTGTGTGTGTGTGTGTGTGTGTGTGTGTGTGTGTGTGTGTGTGTGTGTGTGTGTGTGTGTGTGTGTGTGTGTGTGTGTGTGTGTGTGTGTGTGTGTGTGTGTGTGTGTGTCCTTTCTTTTTAGGCGGTGAAAGTAGATGGAGAGTAAAGCAGATAAATATATAAAGAAATAGACCTGACAGATGTTGACTCTATCGCTGCAGATCTCAAGTCCGCCGAAGGGCTGTTCAGAGGCGTGTGAGCTCCGCCCAGCTTGTGTGTGTGTGTGTGTGTCTCCAGCTGTTTTGCTCGTTAGATGGCAGGCGAGAAATCAGGCAAATGAATATTGCAAACATTTCAATTCAGAATCTGCCGCAGACATTTCTGCTGTCTATCTCTGTCACAATTGAGCTCATTGACCAACACGACCCGTCCACCAAGGGGCTCCACCAGGGGGCTCCACCAGGGGGCTCCACCAAGGGGCTCCACCAAGGGGCTCCACCAGGGGGCTCCACCAGGGGGCTCCATCAGGGGGCTCCACCAGGGGGCTCCACCAGGGGGCTCCACCAGGGGGCTCCACCAAGGGGCTCCACCAGGGAGCTCCACCAGGGAGCTCCAGCAGGTGCTCCACCAGGGGGCTCCACCAGGGGGCTCCACCTGGTTACTGCCCGTCTGGTCTTGTAAGCTCTGGTATGGGCGTTTGAGGGGCTGCATACTGACTTTTTAAGGTTGACACTAGTTTAAATGTTAATAAGAAGCGTGCATGTGCAACGTTTGTGCTTGATTCAATAGCGTTCCTCTCTCTCTCTCCTTCTCAGATCATATAAAGCGTAAGAATCGGCGGCGGCCATCGTGGGGGCGGGGCATCATCCGCAAGAAGAGGATCTACAGGAAGGAGACCGAAGAGGAGGAAGAGGAGGAAGAAGAGGAGGAGGGGGAGCCCGAGCCGGAGGTCGCGGGGCCCAGCGACTCGTGTCTGACGCAGGACGAGGAATCGTCTTGCGATACCACGGGGTCCCAGCCCAATGGCCCCCAGCCCAATGGCCACCATCCCCACGGGCCCTCCACGGAGGAGGAGAGCTCCAACGAGCCCCCTGTTGCGGCGCCAGCCGAACCCCCGGATGCCAGCGAGGGCCCGGCAGAGCCGACGCCTAAGGAGGAGGAGCCCAAAGCCGAAGAGGCGGAGCCTGAGTGCAAAGAGGAACACGGCGATCGGCTTTGCCTCGGCGGCGGTCCGGAGCCGGAGGCCAAGCAGGCGGCCGTCCGGCCTCCGTTTGAAACGTCCGAACCGCCGCCCGCCGAGGTCCACGCGGCGGACGGCCTCCTGGTACCGCCAGCGGACTGCGTGAATGGAAACGCCTCGATGGACAGCCTGGACTCGCAGAGCATCACGATGGGCGGCGAGGACGGGAAGACGAGTCCTCCGAGCGCGACGGAGGGCTCCGACGAGCCGGATCGGGAAGAGCACAAAGACCGAGAGGAAAACCGTCCGACTCCGGAGCCGCCGGCCCGGGACGAGGGCTCAGAGGAGCCGGATCCAGAAGGTACGAAGCTGGACCATCAAGTACACAACTAGCATCTAGCTATTAGCATTAGCATTAGCAGGTTTCAGGTGAAACTGCAGAGCTCGTCTGGAGAAGCTATGAATCACCTAGACGGTAGTTTTTAAATTAAAGTTGTTTTCCAAAAGTTTATTCTCCATCTGAAGGGAGTTATTTTGAAATGATGTGCCTTCTGATATGTACCCTGAAATGTAAAAAAAAAAAAAACAGAGGGAAAGATTCCCAATAATCGTATGTGAGTCGGACTTGGATCCATCGGGTTTATGTTTGATTACGGGCCTGTGGTTCTGGCTCCGGACGAGCAGCCTCCAGCTGGAGGGCCGAGCTGAACGCCGTCAGAGGAGGGAGCGATGGGCCAACACCGCACAAACAAAACGGCTGCTCCTCCTCCTCTTCATCACGAGCCGAGCCAGAGCCTTTTGTTTCCATCAAAGCGTTTATAAGCGGACAGGAAGGAGGCCAGATGTGAAGCGCTGCGCCCTCGGTAGCTGCAGGCAGCTTAAAATAGACCTTCCTCAAGTATTGCAATCATCTCACAGCCTTGGAATTTATTTATTTTTTCCACGAAATCTAGTTTCTTTTTTTTTCCGCTGGCTCGGGATAAAAACAACAAAATAAGTTTCAGGTTTAGCTCACCCGTTTACTTGAGGTTGATTAAAATATATATATATATATATAAAAAAAAGGTCCTAGCACACTGTATTGATTCTTTAAAACTCTCATTATTAACCCTTCTTTCATCAATAACCCATTTGTCGCCGGTTCCACAGCCGAGACGAGCCAGCCGGCGCCGGAGGAGAAGACGGAGGAGGAGCCAGCGCCGCCACAGCCCCCCCTAGTGGTCGACCACCGGCGGCTTTCGGTAAATACACCTCCACAAATCTGTTTTATTTTCTTCTTCTGTTGTATCATCGCACAACGTTCTCCGGTTTCAAGGCTGCTGTGGTTCTGCAAGAACTAAAGGAGCTCGTTTGGTGTCCATTTAAGGTAGAATTGTGTTTCACTGCTTTGCTGTCGGGGTTAGGGTTCTGGTGTTCGCTCGAACAATACAACCGTTATTTTTGTGTTTTTCCTTCTTGGGCAAGTAAAAGGACGAATTATTTATCCGATTTGTATGAAAACAGGTAATCTTTGCATTGCAAAACATAACAAAAGCCGTATTTCAATTTGTGCGTCCTTGAGAACATTTCTCTAAATGATCTCTTAGCAATTCAGGTAATGACGTCCACATTGTGACTTATTTAAAGTGACACCGCCTCCTCTGATTGGTCGGGAGAAGCCTCGGCGTTACCACGTATTATCTCGCCTCTCGCGACCGCCCAAGATTTCATCTTTTCGGCCGCGTGCCTCGTCTCCATCTCGTCATTGTAATGCAGCCCGTGAAGGAGGCAACAGCTGGGCTGGTTTTGGGATTTAACTGTGATCCGTATCAAAGCGATGATCTGCTGACGGGGAGATGAACGCTATGATCGCCTCCACCTCGTGTAATTAGTGGGTTTCTCGATTCCCCACATAAAAAATAAAAAAACAGACAATCCAGAAGCCACAGAGTGGTTAATATAGTCGCTTTTTTTATTCATTATATGTAAATCGAAGGCCCACAAGAGGAGGTAGATGCTTTTCAGCAAAAAAAATTAAATACTTATGGGTTTCAACAGAGCCAGCTGTGGCAAACTGTCACTTTTTTTCAGTTTTTATAGTTTTTTTTGCAACTGACTAATTAGACTATGATTGTGGGAAAAGAGGAGCTGTAATCTAAAAAATGACACCAATATGCTCGTCTCATTTAAGTTAAGTTAAGCCGGGTGAGGGTTCTGCTGGAGTGGTTTTCCTCCCTGCAACAGCTGTCCTCCATCCTCGCTCCCTATAGACGTCCTATGGTTGAATCTCTTTGTGCCTGAAAGCGGTTGCAGTAAAACGGCGATCCGGACCCGGTGCACGATATCTGCCGGACCCGGCCGCCTCTTTGTCTTCCGGCACTCGTCTTTTAATTCGTTGTGCGTTCTATAGCTTCCCAACATGGGAAAAGTTCAATTGGATTTGAAGGAAGCCGCACACATTCAATGGGAGTTGAGGTGTGGAGAATTGGGTGAGGGGGGGGGGGGGAAAGGGAGGGTGCTCGATCATGGATGACCAGCCTTAATCCATAGGTCTGTTCTGGAGCAACGCTGCCCTCCTCAGACGGATAACTTTTCCTGAGGCTTTATCCCGACGCTGTCTCGCCCTTCATCTTCTCAAACGTCAATTTTTGTAATCCCCGCCCCCCTCCCTCCCCCCCCGCCATCTGACCACCGGAGGGAGCCCCAATTACGGCGAGCCGGGTACCATTTTTCCATCCACATCCCTCTCAATCAGCAGGTGCCTGTTTCCTGCGCCGTTCGAGGAGGAGGAAACAAGGTCATGACTCAAACATGAGCTTCCTGCTCCGCCTCGCTAGAGCCGCCGACTTGTCCCGAGTCACGGAGAGCATATGAAGCAGCTTTCCTCCTCTTCCTCCTCCCCCCACCCCCTGCACACCTAATACCCCAAGTGTAAATTGGGAGCTCGGCTCAGTGGGCTCCGCTGACAGCACTTCTTACTGGTCGGGTGGGGGTGGGGGTGTGGGTGGTGGGGGTGGCTTTTGTGTGTTTTCATGTAAAAGAAGTCTTCTTTTGACTGACTTCCTCCCTCTGTGCTCCAAAGTGACATCGAGCCGTTATCTAGCGGCTTTTACCCGTGTGCCATGATGATGATGATGATGATGGGGAAGGGGGAGGGGCTACGTGTTTGGTCTTCCCGAACTGGACTCCCGTCTTTCGGCCCATGTGAACGGCCTCACACGGCACTAATCTGGAGGTTTGTTTGTTAGCGGGGTGGACGAGGAGGAGGAGGAGGAGGAGGAAGAGGGGGGGTTAGGGTATCTTAAAGAAACAGATCGTGAAGAGAGAGGACTGTGAATAATTGCTTTTTCATCCCCGGCTTACGGAAAACAAATTGAATATCCGGTGAACGGGATGAAAGTCGCCGTTTAAGCAGCTACTCGCCGGCCGGGCGGCGGCTGGCTCGCTGCCCGGTGTTGTGTTCAGGGCCTCGATGTGAGAGGGCTGTTTATTTCTGACTTTACTTGATGGAAGAGGCTCTGAAATGAACGCCATCAGAGTTGTTACGGGCCTGCAGGACAGAGATTATCATTATTATTAGTATTAGTATTTCAGTAGCCGCGTTCCTCGTTATTTGCTCAGATTAATTTAGTAAAGTCAAGTTCTGCTTTTTCGGTTGGGATCAAAATAAAAATCCTGCAAGGCTCCAAGACGTCGCTCATTGTCAGCTGGTTTTCTTTCCTCAATAATCAGGCACTTGGTCCACAGATGGGGGGATGAAGGAGGGGAAGAAGTGGAGCTGATTGATTGCAAATGAGAATTCAGTAACAAGGAATCCAATCTGGCCCGGAGCGCCGTGCCGAGAGCCTTCGGGTCCACGAGCGTTACAGCGTCGCTATCACAGCGTGTCATCGCAACGGAAATGGCCCCGCTTCAGTCTGTCATCTTCCCCTTTCTTTATACTAATAACAGAGGAGGGGAAGGGCTCCTCCTCCTCTTCCTCTTCCTCCCCCTCCGGCAAAGTAGCCGTGTCACATCTGTCCGTCTGTTCAAAAGAGAGCGCTTTAATAGCGGCGCCGGACCGCCGTTTGATTGTCAATAAAAAAAAGAAATGGATGGCGTTTGAAGTGGTTTTTCCATTCCCACTGATGGCTCCGACAATGTGGCTATCTGCATGTAATTGCGCGACCAAAGCTGTGCCTTGTGTGTGTGTGTGTGTGTGTGTGTGTGTGTGTGTGTGTGTGTGTGTGTGTGTGTGTGTGTGTGTGTGTGTGTGTCAACACAAACACACCCGCTCGTCCTCTCCCGCCATTCCCTTTTTTTCGTTGGCGTCCGCTTCGCCCTCGCGCCGCGCTCCCATCTGAAGCATCGCACTCGAGCACCCGGCTTATATAAAGCAGGTTCAGCTCGGTCGCAGGCGAGCTGAAGGGCTGGTTTGTGTGGGATTGTGTACTCATTGTGCGCTCGCTTTATGCTAACGGCATTATCACATCGCTCATCGGATCAGAAGGAATTTCCAAAGATGTGTGTGTGTTTAAAAAGGAAAGGATGAATGGACCCAACATGCAGAAGGACATATGTAGTAGGATCTGATGGCTAGCATTAGCATCGTTAGCTTCATGGATGAAACTCGTCGTACAGACTGTAATATAATATTATGGAAACCTTGTGCAGCCGCTGGAGGGAATATCAAACTACGGGAACGCCACTACGTTGTTAGTTCACAGCCCTTTCTATTGGCCAGTTAGTGTCTTACGTTTGCCTTCAATTACCAACGAAACCACATAATGATGATGAATATAAAAAGAGTTTCAGCCCCATCAGCTCACAGCAACGTACTCTAGAGATTTAACCCTAAAAAAAAGGTATTTTTCTTTATTTCTTTTTCTCCGGTCACATTTTTGGTGTATTCTTTATCCTCGTGTGTTTTTTAAGAAACATAAAATAAAACATCCGTATTTTAAGCTTCGACGTGGTGGTTTTATCCTCTAAGGGAGGTCGGATATTTTGCATGAATCGGATAACTTCGATGACTGCTGTCATTTTGTTTCCCTCTTATAATGAAGGTAAACTTCTCCAGGTTCAGCCGGGTTGTTTCGTCTGAAAACATTTTCTCATAATGTGCCGACTGTCTGAAATGCTGAGTCGGCATGTTGCACTGTTTAAACATGCTGCCCAACACACACACACACACACACACACACACACACACACACACACACACACACACACACACACACACACACACACACACACACACACACACACACACTGCACTACACGTGTAAAGGACATCACATCGATTAACCTTTTATTTCCCTTGACGTTCCCCCTCGCTGTAGCCATAGCTGGTCGATAAACTAGTCCTCAACACCTTCCTAACTATTTCTATATTATTCTTTTTGCCTTTTTAGTTTTTTGCCATCGGTGCATTAATTTAGAAAACGTCTAAATACTGCAGGTGTGTGTGTGTGTGTGTTTCTCCTCTTTATTACCAGGGGATATTGGATCTGTTGGCTCTGTTTTTTTTATAAAATATTATATTCATTCCTGCAGCCTACTTACCAAACATGGTGTTTCTCTCATGCATATCTCTTTTATTGAATATAATCTTTATTATTTATGAACTTTCTTTCTCCCCAAACCCCTGAAAGTGGAGGAGTAAAAGTGTCCATCGCCATCTTTACGTTTCTCATTATTCCCGCCGTGACCTTGAGTGGCAAATAGCTGCATTTTTGATGCAAAAAAAAGAAGTTGCATTATGGGATGTGTTGGCAGAGCAGGATTTAATGCCAGTTAATCTGATTACCAGCAGACTGGTTCAGATAAACCAGGTGGTTTGGATTCTTTAAATAGTTGAAATTCATCGTAATCCCTCCGCCCGACTGACCCTGAGCTCGTGGGAGGATCGATAAACTTTATATAAGCTGTAAGTTTTATTTCTTAAAGCTAATATAAACAACATGGGATCCTTATTTTATGATTATTGTCTATATCATGATTAAGGTAAAGGTAAAAGATAAACTTCCAGCTTTGCTTCCTGGTCTGTCGCCGGGCAGAAAGTAAATTTAAGAAGTGTTTCGATGAGCCACTTATTAAAGCAGGAAATTTATTTATTATTATTTATTTATAGGGATTTTTTTTTTTTACTATAGGGATTTTTTTTTTTATTATAGGGATTTTCTTTTCTTTATTATAGGGATTTTTCTTTTTATTATAGGGATTTTTTTATTTATTATAGGGATTATTTATTAAACTAATTAAACCCCTCCCCCCTGCCCCCACCCCTCCCCCCCACCTGGCCAGGAGCCCGGCCCTGAATCTCAAAGCTCCACATTGATTGAACCCAACTCTCTTTTTATTGATCTTTGCCTTGAAGTAAACACAGTTCCAATTCCTCGGTTGTTTTTTTATATTTTAACTTTTTATTTCATGCATTCTTTTTACATTTCCATAACGGCGGTGGATCAGGTGCATTAATGCGTTACATCACAGTCAATCGGAGGCTGCTGGGACGGTGTCGGTGGTTCGATGTTACCGGAGTAAAGCCGACCATTAGAGACGGGTTCTCGACTCCCAGCAGGGTTTTCCTCCCGCCCGGCCACGAGGGATGAGCATTTCATTTTAATGTGCTGAGACCACGGTAATGTGATTTGTCCTGATCGTCCCTGACCCTTATAACGCCATCTATATTACATTACCTGTGTGACCGAGTGCTCTCCGCCAGCCACATCGTTTGCAGCTGCAACTGGAATCTTATTTTTTTTTTTTTAAATCTTTTTATATATATATATATCTATCTCCTGCAAATCCCCGTGCACTAGTGTCGCATCCCCTCTCCTCCCAGATTAAAGGCATTCATGGTAACAAGCCGAGCCGATTCATTTATAATGCATCCTTTTACTAGTATCGAGGGCGGGAAAAGAGAAAGAAAAGGTAAAACGGGAAGAAGGGAAGTGAATTGTTCTCTTGGAGGCAGATTTTTTTGAAGCCTTAATAGAGTCCCTGGTGACGGAGACTGTGGGGCTTCAAACCTCGTCAGTTCTCTGCCTGCAAACCCTCTACACACACACACACACACACACACACACACACACACACACACACCCTCTGCTATATCACAATAACCTCCAGTCTGCTTGTCTGTGATTGTTTTCATGTTTTTCTTTTTGTTTTATATATTTTGTGACTACATAAAAGCTGCATTATTTGTTTTTGTTTTTTAAGGGGGGGGGGAGAATACGGGTGAGTGCACCATGACATTTTGACTAATTATGTTTTAAAGAGCAACTCGACCCTGGTGGAAACTCCGCTCGCTGCCAGAGTATTAGCATGTGTTGCGTAACCCTCAGACTGCATGCCGGCTGATGGAGAAGGTTTTCCACCTCGCCAGGATAAATGGTGCAGGGCTGGAATTGGGGTCCCAGGAGCAGCAGGAATAGTTTGAAAAATGTAGGAGGCGAGACCCGGTGGGGATTTTATTATCTCCCGGTGATCCGGGCCTGTTCTGCCGGGGGTTAGATAGCAGAGCGGCAGCATTAAGTACGCAGATTATTTTCTGAGATCCGTTAGAGTTGGGCATCATGTGTTGTTGTGGCTGTTTTCCACATTTATATGTAAAAACAATTTAAATACTGTAAATTTTTTTTTTTAAATTGATCGGACTTGAGCATAAATCCGGTATTACTTAGTCGTCGTGTTGCAATGCATCCTGGGAAATGACAGTAAAGTAAACTCCGGCGGCCGTTAATCTGCCGGGTTCCCGCCGCTGTCAAGAAACATGAGGAGAGATGGAGGCGTGAGTAAAGATGGAGGGATGGGGAGAAAGATGGAGGGACGTGAGTAAAGATGCAGGGACGTGAGTAAAGATGGAGGGACGTGAGTAAAGATGGAGGGACGTGAGTAAAGATGGAGGGATGGGAGTAAAGATGGAGGGATGGGGAGAAAGATGGAGGGACGTGAGTAAAGATGCAGGGACGTGAGTAAAGATGCAGGGACGTGAGTAAAGATGGAGGGATGGGGAGAAAGATGGAGGGATGGGGAGAAAGATGGAGGGACGTGAGTAAAGATGCAGGGACGTGAGTAAAGATGGAGGGACGTGAGTAAAGATGGAGGGACGTGAGTAAAGATGGAGGGATGGGAGTAAAGATGGAGGGATGGGGAGAAAGATGGAGGGACGTGAGTAAAGATGCAGGGACGTGAGTAAAGATGCAGGGACGTGAGTAAAGATGGAGGGACGGGAGTAAAGATGCAGGGACGTGAGTAAAGATGGAGGGACGTGAGTAAAGATGGAGGGACGTGAGTAAAGATGGAGGGACGTGAGTAAAGATGGAGGGACGTGAGTAAAGATGGAGGGACGTGAGTAAAGATGGAGGGACGTGAGTAAAGATGCAGGGACGTGAGTAAAGATGCAGGGACGTGAGTAAAGATGCAGGGACGTGAGTAAAGATGGAGGGACGTGAGTAAAGATGGAGGGACGTGAGTAAAGATGCAGGGACGTGAGTAAAGATGGAGGGACGTGAGTAAAGATGGAGGGACGTGAGTAAAGATGGAGGGACGTGAGTAAAGATGGAGGGACGTGAGTAAAGATGCAGGGACGTGAGTAAAGATGCAGGGACGTGAGTAAAGATGGAGGGACGTGAGTAAAGATGGAGGGACGTGAGTAAAGATGCAGGGACGTGAGTAAAGATGCAGGGACGTGAGTAAAGATGCAGGGACGTGAGTAAAGATGGAGGGACGTGAGTAAAGATGCAGGGACGTGAGTAAAGATGCAGGGACGTGAGTAAAGATGCAGGGACGTGAGTAAAGATGCAGGGACGTGAGTAAAGATGCAGGGACGTGAGTAAAGATGCAGGGACGTGAGTAAAGATGCAGGGACGTGAGTAAAGATGCAGGGACGTGAGTAAAGATGCAGGGACGTGAGTAAAGATGCAGGGACGTGAGTAAAGATGCAGGGACGTGAGTAAAGATGGAGGGACGGGAGTAAAGATGGAGGGACGGGGAGAAAGATGGAGGGATGTGAGTAAAGATGCAGGGACGTGAGTAAAGATGGAGGGACGGGAGTAAAGATGGAGGGACGGGAGTAAAGATGCAGGGACGTGAGTAAAGATGCAGGGACGTGAGTAAAGATGCAGGGACGTGAGTAAAGATGCAGGGACGTGAGTAAAGATGCAGGGACGTGAGTAAAGATGGAGGGACGGGAGTAAAGATGGAGGGATGGGGAGAAAGATGGAGGGATGTGAGTAAAGATGCAGGGACGTGAGTAAAGATGGAGGGACGTGAGTAAAGATGGAGGGACGTGAGTAAAGATGGAGGGACGGGAGTAAAGATGGAGGGATGGGGAGAAAGATGGAGGGATGTGAGTAAAGATGCAGGGACGTGAGTAAAGATGGAGGGACGTGAGTAAAGATGGAGGGACGTGAGTAAAGATGGAGGGACGTGAGTAAAGATGGAGGGACGTGAGTAAAGATGCAGGGACGTGAGTAAAGATGCAGGGACGTGAGTAAAGATGGAGGGACGTGAGTAAAGATGCAGGGACGTGAGTAAAGATGGAGGGACGTGAGTAAAGATGGAGGGACGTGAGTAAAGATGGAGGGACGTGAGTAAAGATGGAGGGACGTGAGTAAAGATGGAGGGACGTGAGTAAAGATGGAGGGACGTGAGTAAAGATGGAGGGACGTGAGTAAAGATGGAGGGACGTGAGTAAAGATGGAGGGACGTGAGTAAAGATGCAGGGACGTGAGTAAAGATGGAGGGACGTGAGTAAAGATGGAGGGACGTGAGTAAAGATGGAGGGACGTGAGTAAAGATGGAGGGACGTGAGTAAAGATGGAGGGACGTGAGTAAAGATGCAGGGACGTGAGTAAAGATGGAGGGACGTGAGTAAAGATGCAGGGACGTGAGTAAAGATGCAGGGACGTGAGTAAAGATGGAGGGACGTGAGTAAAGATGCAGGGACGTGAGTAAAGATGGAGGGACGTGAGTAAAGATGGAGGGACGTGAGTAAAGATGCAGGGACGTGAGTAAAGATGGAGGGATGGGGAGAAGGAGAGATAGAACGAGGTGTTTAGGGGGGCTGTGAGGTTAAAGGGTCCATGTCAGTAGCGTCTTTAACGCATGGGATTACTGCCCTTTTGTGTCCAGTGAGCTCACTCAATCACTGAGTCCATGTAACGCACACACACACACACACACACACACACACACACACACACACATACACAGTCGCCCTGATGAAGCTGACAGGGGCTGGGAAGTACACCGCTGCAATCAACCAGCCAACAGTGAGGAGGAGAATAACACCGAGGCGACAAAGAGAGAGGCTATAAAGGGAGGAGGAGGAGGAGGAGGAGTGTTGGTTGAGACAGAGGTGAGGAGAGCCTTCTATAAAACATTGACACAGGCAGGAAGTGAGAAAAAGCACTAATAAATAGTGAAATGCACTTAAAGAGACGGCGGCGTGATGAAACAGGGGATGAAAAGCAGCGATGAAAGGAAGGTCAGGAAGAGTCTTCCAGAGACGTTCCTGTTATTACGCCTGTGTGAGCTCGTAATGACGCTAATTAAAGCGTTTATGCCCGTGTGGCGGCAACGGGCAGCTCGCATGGAAACCAGAGAACTCAACGGTAAAGCAGAGTTACCTTTTTGTAAAAAGAGTCCAATGGAAGATGATCAATGATGATCCATCCCTGTTATATTAATAACTCAGGTTACTAGAGGCCAGGTGGAGGCGGGTTTTACCTCCTGCAAAGGTGTTATCTGCTCGACTACAAAGACGGGTTCATACGGTCATGGAAAACCTGGAAAAGTCGTGGTCTAGAGTCATGGTTTTAACTGTGTTGGACCCCACCAGGATAGAAAAACGCACACACACACACACAAGATTGTGTTGCCATTGTTCATGAGGTCATGGAAAACCTGGAAAAGTCTTGGAATTTTAAAATGGTTATTTCCAAGCCTGGAAAAGTCATTGAAAGTCCCTAAAATCCCCCAAAGTTTAGTAAAAGTCATGTAAATGTTATATTCATGTGTTCATGTGTTCATTTACGCTGAGTTTGAAATAATGAATATGCTTTTAAAAGAAAGACTCAAAATATAAGCAGGCATACGCTGAGTATATCTATAAATGTTTATTCTTTTAATCAAACTATTGTCTCTCATTCATTTGTGTCCTTTAAGGAATACTGTATGCTTTGGAATCCTCATTGTTAGTTTAAATACTACATTTTATCACTTTTTCATGGACACACCCAGATTTCACTAAATGTTTGCTCATGGGAATTTGGTTTAAAGTCCTGGAAAAGTTATGGAAAAGTCATTGGAAAAGTCATGGAAATTTGGTTTAAAGTCATGGAAAAATCATGGAAAGGTTATGGAAACTTAACTCTCGGAGTAAAAACTCACACTTCTGTCACCGTTGACGTGCTTTTTGCTCTCACTCCTGCTCACTGTAGGAAATTAGTTTGAAAATTCCCAAATTCTTTTCAAGCTTTTTTTATTTTCCCAGTGGGGTCTGCTCCATTAGAGCGAGAGGAGAAAAAAAAAAAGAAAAAGTGAAACGTTTGCTCTCGAGGTCAAATTTGTGGTCGTGAGTTAAGTGTTTTGTTGCCTTGGAGCCGTTGCCGGTTTTCTTTAATCAAGACGACTGTTTCACCGGATCACCGCCGGATCGAGAGCAGCGATTAAAACGGCGCTCACCCTTTTGACTCCGACATTTATTTTATTTTTTTTACCCGCTGCAATTATCACTAAGACGTTACGCTGATGAGAGACTCTGCCAAACATCCATGTTTTATTAGTCTTGACATTGCCTCGGTTGTGTGTGTGTGCGTGTGTGTGTTTAACGATATGGTCGACGCACACACACACACACACAGACTGCCAGTTGCTCTATTTGCCTTCGCGTCAGTGACGGTAACTTTAATTATTGTGCCGTTGCCGTCTCAGTCCATGCATTCTGATGAGTGTTTAAATACACACACACACACACATACACACACACACACGGACGCACACAGGCTTCGGCTTGGGTAAAATGTGAGTAACGGGTCAATTAAAAGGGCCTTTGACTGTCCAGAATGTTTTAATTAAAGTAGCAGTGAAATGTAAACTTGGTTCTAATTATGATTAGCCTAAATTAGCTGTCACTCTGATCTTAATTGCTTTTGAATGGAGCTGACCTCCAAACGCTTCATCTCCACGCGCCACCACCAGCGCTGGGCTCGTCTCTCCATTGCGTGTTTGGGATATTATTATTATTATTATTGTTTAGGTATAAATCTATGTTTTGTCCCCGCAGGCTCTGCTGGATTCGGTGGTGGTGAAGAGCGAGGGCTACAGCGTGGAGCAGCTGGAGAGGCTGTACTCGCTGCTCAGCCAGTGCATCTACAGACACCGCCGAGAGTACGACAAGACGCAGCTACTGGAGGTGAGCGCACAACTTATGAACGCACAACGCATCAACACACAACGCAGGAAATAACAAAATAATCAGAGAGAAATTATAATAATCAGACGCTTGAAAAGGAAAAGTCATCACATTTTATTTTTACGTCCAATCGGAGACAAATCTCTCAGCCAGTCAGTGCCTACATATACCAGAATGCATTGGGGCACAGGCTTCTGGCGCCCTGAGCGGGTAGCGCTTTGGTCATATATTGTGGCTCGGAAAATGTTATATGAATTTTTTATTTTGGTCATAAAAAAAGGACCATATTATATATAGTATGTCTTAAAAATCATGGAAGAAAAGTCATAGTATAGGATGCCGTTAAAATATCGTAAAGAAAATTATACAGTAGTATGCCGTTAAAATGTCATGACAAAACTTATACGGTAGAATACCGTAGAAATGTCATAAAAGGTTATATTAGTCTTAAATTTATATTTCTTTCCCCCAAAAGCCACAGTATTAATACAAGAAAGTACTAATTGGAGAGTAGGAGCCAGCCGGGAATCAAACCGGTGACGTTTCCGTCCGCGGGGGTACGCGCCGTAACCGCTCGTCTTTCGTCTTTCCTCCTTCTTCCCCGTCCCCCTGTTTTCATTTTTAAACTCTCCTGACAGTGTTCCATACAGAAAAAGCTGCTGTATATTTTCCCAGAATCCCATCTGGTCATCTGCCTCCACATGTCAGAGCAGACAGCGGGGCAGGAATGTGGCCGTGTCCCGGCGCCCGGCTGTCAGGGAGGGAGGCGGAGCGCCGTCAGCCAGGTGGTGCCGGCTGGCGGAGGAGGGCAGGGCGCTCGTCTGGGTTCAGCCGCCGCCGCCGGTACTAAATTGGTGTTTCCAGAGCAGAAATGTCAGCTTCCGCTTGGCGCGTGTTTTGTTTTCGCCGGCGCTTCCAACTCGGAGGCAGGTCATCTCCTTGTCCCTCCCCTCCCCTCCCCTCCCCTCCCCTCCCCTCCCCTCCCCTCCCTTGCTCCCCCTTAAAAAACATGCGCACATACACACCCGTACGCCTGCTTGATGCCCGGTACGGCGGCTGAAGACGTTCCCACTTAACGTTGTTAGAGACGAGTGAAATGGAGCGTGTCCATGCATTTGTCTCCCCTCCCCCTCCTCCTCCCCCGCCTCCCCGCCCTCCCCCCCTCCTCTGGGCCCCGGCTTGTCTCGGCCTTCCAGAGGCGCTGACCTTTCAGCAGATGGAGTGGACTACACCCTCTTCCAGTTAGAGCCGGAGGGACCGTCGGTACACAACAACACGCCAGCTACGCTCCCGTCTGCAAATTGGCGTTCGCATCGCCCGAGACCCAGCGAGGCGATTCATCCTCAGACGGCAAATTTAAGACCTTTTTATTTTTTATTTTAACCCGAACGTGCTGGAGCCGCAGAGCTGAGCGTCACAAGCTCATTTGTGTCAGATTTAGTTTTTAGTTTGTTTATTTAAAGCGTCAGAAGCTGCGTTGATCGCAAAATTGTTTCTGAAAACACGTTATTTGACGATTAAAATGTTAATTTTGTTGAATTTAATTGTCTCTATAGCGTCAGAACCGTAGTAATTTAAGGTTCCCTTCCTCTTATTCTTTTATTAAATGAGCTACATGTCGTATGTTATTTGACATGTCATTCCTGATGCGCACAAACCCGTGCACGCACACACGGGAGAGGCTCTGGAAAATACACTGCAGTGACAAAAACGTGCACACTTTGTGGTCGGCATTAAAATAAATGAACGCCATGTTTCCTTTAAGTCAGGATTTCTCTATTTCATGGCTGCAGCAAGAGGAAATGCAGATTTTCTTATTTTCAGGAACTTTATTGAGAACTCCGTTGTGACACACATGAAGATATTTGTAGTGACGTTGTGCGTCGATGTTGTTGTCGCCTGATTATCCTCAGATGGAGACATGGAGCCTCCTCATTGCGAGTCTGTTGTTGGTAGCTTGAGGAAACACAACTCCACCCAGACGCAACACACTGGATTGTTCACTCTCAACTCTTACTTTTTCCTTTTGTGTGTGTGGGAGAAAAAATAAAACGCACAATTTTGTTGTTTACACACACACACACACACACACACTGCGGAGAAGCTCCGGTTCTCTCAGGGGTTGCAGGAAATTTGATCTGGGAAATGGAGTCTGAATCGGGAGCCGAGGTGGAAGCGGAGCCGGCCGGTTCAAAAGGAGGCGGGGCTTCAGCGAAAGTAATTTACGACACCTTTGTCACAAATTGATGACATCTCCACGGCGACGCTGGATGTTCTTTCAACGCGCACAAATCTACACTTCTGCCACGCTGTGTGTGCCGGGCGTTCAATACCCACCCTCTTGTTGGGTGGCAAAGAGTGTGTGTGTGTGTGTGTGTGTGTGTGTGTTTGTGTGTGTGTGCATGTAGATGTGTGAACTTGGCCTGAGATTCACAGCCTGTGCGACCTGGTGTTGATAGTTTAGGGGGGAGTGGGGGGGGGTTATGATAAAGTACTTAATTGATGTTATAATTGGAGATGGAAGGGGAGTTAACATGACATGCAGAGCAGCATCAGTCATGTGACCTTTTCTAAATCCGTTCAGAATAAACTAACGCTGTCTTATTTTCTTAAATAACTTTTTGGTCTCTAAAATATCAGAAAAGTGTTTTTGAAATACTTAATTTACTATTAAAACAAGACTAAGAAAAACGGCAAATACTATTTTTTTTATTTTATTTTTTATTTAAAAAAGACTTCTTGGCTAATAGCAGATTGTCGTGTACTAGTGGATACAGCGGCGACACGGTCTCGCGAGATTCAACTGTTTTCATTGGAGGAACAAGTCGCCCCCCCCCCCCCCCCCCCACACACAAAACGTCACAGTAAAAACAGCTTTTTACTGTGACGTGCTTTTTATTTCTTTACTTTCGCTGTAGACGTTCATGATCCGCTGTCTCGTAGCGTCTGCCGCTGTGACTCGTTCACACCAGCGAACACACACACAGCGACGTCTTCGGGCATTAATCACGGTCGGCTGCCGGCTAACATCCGTCTCTCTTCCTCCGGCTCGCTTCAGATTTAGTCGGCATCAAACGACCGGCCGGCTTTACATCGTTTATCACTGAAAGCTGCTTGTTGTCTCCAAGTAATACTGAAACCACGGCTCACATGCTTTATGCAGAGCTAACAGTGTGTGTGTGTGTGTGTGTGTGTGTGTGTGTGTGTGTGTGTGTGTGTGTGTGTGTGTGTGTGTGTGTGTGTGTGTGTGTGTGTGTGTGTGTGTGTGTGTGTGTGTGTGTGTGTGTGTGTGTGTGTGTGTGTGTGTGTGTGTGTGTGTGTGTGTGTGTGTGTGTGTGTGTGTGTGTGTGTGTGTGTGTGTGTGTGTGTGTGTGTGTGTGTGTGTGTGTGTGTGTGTGTGTGTGTGGGTGTGTGGGTGTGTGTGGGTGTGTGTGGGTGTGTGTGGTTTTGTGTTGCAGGAGATGGAGGGCAGAATCCAGCATTTTGATACATTCCTGTGAGACGGAGAGAATACCTTATCAGGTAGATCCTGAACAGCCTGGGACCACAAAGACACACAAACTGAGTGAGAGAGAGCGGAGGAGCTTCAACGTCCAGCGCTCAACACAACACACACACACACACACACACACACACACACACACACACACCCAGCGCCTTCTTCTTGCTGAGAGGCGACACAACGAGGACGACGTTGAGGAAAGAGACTTTCAATGGTGCTATCGTCTCAGGAACCTGGCCAGATCCAGACCCCTTCTACACAAACCAAACTCCTGGAGGTGTGTCAGTCACACACACACACACACACACACACACACACAGACACACACACCAACGGTGACGGGCAACCCTGGTGCTACTCGGGTGCTATCCTAACTTTCATCCATGCTGCTCTTGAGACTACTTACTTAACTCGGATGACTTGCGAAACCAACAGATCGGGTGATGTCATATCGCAACCTGGCCACACACACACACACACACACACACACACACACACACCCTGACTCTTGGGTATGCATGTATTTTATACAAACACACACCCAGAAATGCACACACACACACACACACACTCGCTCACCCAGATCCTCACCAGCAGAAGTGTGAATGCCGCGAGGAGACGAGGACGGTAGAATATTCAGTCACTGAACCACGTTGCTGAGCCTAACCCCGCCTCCCCATAAGCCCCCCCCCCCCCCCTACCTTCATCACAAGCCAGTTGTTGCTGCCATCTTCGCTACTTGATTAATTAAATATCTGAGCCACCGTCACAGGACCCTCACCTGGAAAACAATAGTTTACAAAGACGTTTTCGCAAATTCGATGAGGACCGGGACTGACGGTCCTGGTCGTTACAGCCATTAGCCCCGCCCCCTCCAGCGGCGCCTGCAGCGGCACAGACACGTCTTCTCTCTCTGGCGTTCTGAGTGTCACGTCCTAAACAGTTTGTGATAGCTGGAACGCCCCCCCACCCCCCCGGCTGAGGAACTGGAAGCAGTCAGAATTGGAATGCGTCCAGAGTTTGCACTGCCTAGTGTGTGCCTTATTTAAAAATAATAATAATAATTAAAAAAAAAACTCATATGAAACAGATATATTTAGCAGCTTTTTCTTTTTAAATTTTGTGTTATTTAATGAAGTTGCTCCACGTTGATGTGAGTTCTAACCGCTGAGGTCACGTGACCTCGAGGGGGAACAAATAAATAAATGTATTTCAATCAGGGCCCAAAAAATAAAACTAAAATCGACAACATTTGAAAACCCGAAAGCCAGCAGACACGTCCGAAGCACTTATATATTTAAATATGTTCACGCCCCGTTAAAGAGCCCACACCCGTCGGGGGGGTCGAGGTCGACAACACCAGCTTTCCCTTCAGTTTTCCATATGCAAAAATAAAATCTGAATAATTATGAGATGCCAAGTGTTCTCCCTGAAGAAAAGGTGCTGACGCACTAATCCAGGTTCAAGCACCGACATGTTCAACAACCTGTGTCATTTTGTGTATTTGATCATTATTTTTTACACTTTTTTTTTTATTTCTTTTGCTCGAGTCGAGATCTTTTGCATGGGTTGTGGACTCATAATGAACAAGGCCATTCTAGGCAGTGCCGTCACTAAGCTGTATAAAGCATTACAGGAGCTAAGTTTATTTTTGTGTGTGTGTGTGTGTGTGTGTGTGTGTGCCGACTTTATGGATTTATTACATCCGATTTTCCCGACGCCAGACGAGGGGAAGCTGGATTTCACGTCTGCGGCACATGACTCTGACTTTACGGAGAGCCGGTGCAGACTGAAGGAGGCCCCGCCCCCTCCCCCCCAGCCCCCCAGCCCCCCTTCTTTCACTCCCTCATCCAATCCTCAACCTGATGGTGCGACTCTGACCCCCAGCTCACCCTCTGCCTTTTCTTCTCAGACTCCAAGGTGACAAAACAAAAGACCATATGCAAACTTGGACTACTGCAGAGAGAGAAAAAACCAACGCTACCTCAGCTTAATTTATTTTAAAATCCGAAAACTGTTTACTGGGTGCAAAATAAATAAACAACAACAGTATTCGTCTCACCCGTACTGTTGCACCACCTGCACCACCCAAAGGTACCAGACCAGTGACCCACGGCGGCTGCAGTGATCCAGTTTGTTTCTCTCCGATTGTGATGCGTGTTTGAGCCAGATGATGATGCATACTTCATAAACTGTATATTTAATACTTTAGTTTCAGGTATCTTTAATTCCTAGGAGGGTACATCCTTCATATGATCACCCCTCCTCCTCCTCCCCCTCTTTTCACAACCATCGCCTATATTTCAAATTCAGCATTTATTTCTTCTTTTTTTGTTGTGTGCAGATTTTCATCTCATGATTCAGATTATTTATTATTAAACACGTTTTTACACCTAAACACTCAGTCAACTTGTCTTTTTGTACGTTTTTGAAATTCAACCAATCGGGGAGCGCCACGCGTCCGCTTTTTTTTTTTCAACAATTTGGCTGAATTGCATAGCGTTTGTGTAGCAGGTTTGTTTTTTGGGGGTTTAAAGGGTTAACAGGTCTCTCAGGTTCAACGTGCCCTTTCAACTGGTTTCTATTTATTTAATTGTTCTGGTGTTTTCTGTGATTGAGACTTAACTCCGCTCCACTAGGAAGAGAACCAGGACCAGACTCCTGTTTCCGACTCCTTTCCTCTCCACTTTCTGCCAAAAGAGTTATTTTTAATAAATTTAGTAACGCATATGGAAACAAAATATGGGTAGTTAAATGTCATACATTGCGATCTTCCTTTCTTATTATAAAAATTGTAGCCAGTTTGGACTAACAACCAATTTTTGTCTGGTAGTTGAGACTACTTAGTCCGGTATGCAGAGGGAACAGGTTCGTTCTGACCCGTTTGTTCTTGTTTTTGTTTGTTTTTTCACAGTTTAACTTTAGTCGAGACTTTCCCGTAGTCGGTTCTGTTCGTTTGTGACTTTAACACACATGTTCACAATTGTTACTTTAGTGTAAGTTATATTTGAAATGAAACATTTACTGTATTTCTCAAATAAACTGCTGTGATATACTTGAATAAAAAGGTGCAAACTGTATATTTTGTAGTGTTTTTTTTCTTGCTGTGATTTCAGAATAAAAGGAGTTCCCACCTGTAGATGACTTTTACCTGCTGGAGGAAACATACATATTATACCCTTAATTCATATAAACAGTATCAAAAAATAAAGACGTGACAAGGTGTTTAGTTCTGGTATATGTATTAGGTTTCAATAATAATTGGTAATTTCTCCTTTTTGGGTACAGATTTACAGACATACCATTTTTAATCCAACCTATCAAGTTTTTTTTTTCTAGAAACATTTATACAGAATTGCCTTTCAGGTTTTTAAAATATACATATTTCCTTCCTGTATTTACAGAATACCAACCCCCAAAAAAATCATTTGAGGGTTTGCAATGAAACTCGTTGTATAAAACCAAAAAAGGTGAAACCGGATGAGAGACGTCAACAAAACCACGGTAACAGTCACAGGTGATTATTGTGCTTTTTCTTTTCCTCGGAGGAACTTTCCCAAGTCGAACATCTGATCAGAGGTCAGCGGAAGGAGGAATTCTCTCTCTCTCTCTCTCTGAATGTGATGCTCGCTCGCCCCGGAGAGCAAGCGACTGAATCAAAGGGATAAAACCAAACACTCATCCTCCAGATGACATTTCACAGGAACAAAGAAAACACTTCCTCTCTCTCTAAACCCGACCTGAACCGGACCCGGTGGGTTTTCCCCGTGTTTAGCAGGTCGTTAAAGGAAACTGGGCTAAACCGGCTCATAAATCCAGGCTCGCGGTCGGAGTCCCGCCTCCTGACACGATAGAGAGAGAGAGAGGGAAGAAACTCCTCGCATGCACTGGAAGAGGAGCACGCCTGCTCGAATCCCTCGCTTTTCCTCCGGTCCTGAAGACGCCGCTACAAAACACACCACAAAGAAACCGCTGTAATGGATGACACCTGGACATGAGGGACAAACATCTGGATCTGAGCTGTCCGAGTAAAGGAACGCCAGTGGAGGTCACGGAGATCCGGAGGAGACCGGACTGAAGCATCGATGACGTCATCGGGACCCCTGTGCCTGTTGGATGAGCGGATGAAGGACCGCCATGGCGCCCAGTACTGGAGGCAAGGTCACCTGACACGGCTGAGTACATTCTGCACGGGGCTTTTTTTATTTCTAGGAGGCGGGGCTAGTAACGGAGAGGATGCTGCCGTCCCACGCCCGGAAGCTCAAGCTGGCGTTTGCCGTCGACCCAGTGTGTCCCGGGGGTTCGAGACCCTCCCCCCACCACCCCTCGCTCAGCCGCTCTGAATGTACTTCTTGATGACCACGCAGCCGTGTCTGAACAGCGGGCAGGGCAGCGACTGCAGGAGCGTCCACGTGTTGGCGGAGGGGTCGAAGGTCTCCATGTTGCCGAGGGCCGGCCCCTCGCTGCTCACGATGCCCCCCGTGGCGAAGATCTTCCCGTCCACGATCACGGCGCTGCCGAGGAAGACGAAGGGTTAGTTTCAAAAAGTTAGAATCATTAACGGGAGCATACAACAGTTAACTCGTTATGTTGTTGAATCTTTTGTGTCATTTCAAGTTGTGAGCATTGGAGGCCGATTTGAAAAAGGCGGGGCTTAATGCGTTCCCCTTCATTTCCTGTCTTTGTGCTAAGCTAAGCTACTTTGCCGCTTCGCATCATGCATGTTTGCATATTTGACCCAAAAAGTCAAAACTCATTTAAGAATTTTCAATAAGGCAAATCATGTTCTCGATAGTTGCAGCGACCTGTCAATCATCTTGTAGCCCCGCCCCTAAAGCATCCCCTGCTTTATGGTCTGTTTGAATTTACTAAATGAACATCATGCTGTATTGAAGAAGACTTGAAACTAGAGATTGAGACATAAACTCATGTTTACAATGTTTACTGAGGGAATACATCAAGAGAGAAGTAGAGTCATTTATATAGACTTCTATACAACCAGAGGAGTCGCCCCCTGGTGGTCAGGAGGCAGAATGCAGCTTTAACACATGAAGCATAGACTTCTATACAACCAGAGGAGTCGCCCCCTGGTGGTCAGGAGAGAGAATGCAGCTTTAACACATGAAGCATAGACTTCTATACAACCAGATGAGTCGCCCCCTGGTGGTCAGGAGAGAGAATGCAGCTTTAACACATGAAGCATAGACTTCTATACAACCAGAGGAGTCGCCCCCTGGTGGTCAGGAGAGAGAATGCAGCTTTAACACATGAAGCATAGACTTCTATACAACCAGAGGAGTCGCCCCCTGGTGGTCAGGAGAGAGAATGCAGCTTTAACACATGAAGCATAGACTTCTATACAACCAGAGGAGTCGCCCCCTGGTGGTCAGGAGAGAGAATGCAGCTTTAACACATGAAGCATAGACTTCTATACAACCAGATACACCCCCTACAGAGAATGCAAGTTTTAAGACGGTATTTGACAACCTGAACCGGCTGAGAAGAAGTATTTTCAGTGTAAAAGTAGTTTGTGTTTTATTTTTATGTTTGCATATTATACCTTTAACTGCTCTACTGCAGATCCAACCGTTCTCACTGCTGCTTCCCACTGAAAGTACCGACTGTTCGGAACGAGATATAATGAGAGATAATCATTGTCAAGAAGATAATTAGGTGGAAGCAGTTTCAGCTAATGTGACTGTGATATGAGATATGTATAACTCACAGCGGCAGACACATTTCTCTTATTGTCGGTTGTAATCAAATGAACAAAGCCAGTAAGAAGCCTCGCCGTAATCTGACTTTTTTAATGAGGACTTTAATGGATACTACGACTAACTTTTAATATCATACTTTAGTTTGACTTTTGAACGGCATACAACACTTTTAAGTTTTATGGAATCTTTATGTGCTTTAACTTTAAGAACTACTATACTATGAATTTGTTACGCCATATTTAATCACTTTTTATGACATACTATAAAAAAATTAAGACATTTGTATCCCAAAATATACTACGTTTTGTTTTTACAACATACTATAACAGTATTGTAAACTATGCCTTTTTCATGGCGACTTATTTTAATAAATACTATGTAAACTGTTACATTCTTTGTCATGCTTTACGCTGACTAATGACTTTAGTATGTATATAGGATTCTTTACTAGGAGAACACAGACACACACACACACACACACTATATTACCGCTTGAGGGCGAGAGAGAAAACTAATCAAAAAGCAAATATCTCCACAAATGTTCTCATTTGATATGAGAAACAGAAACAGGAGTTTGTGTGCGGAAAGGATTAAAAACTTGTGCTGTAAGCTGATTAGGGCTTTGTACTCCTATTGGGGTTTGGAGAGATCTGCATTTACATAAGGCGCGCACGCGCACACGCACACGCACACGCACACGCACACGCACACACACACACACACACACACACACACACACACCTCCACGTATTCACAACACTGTCGGGAATGTAACAGATTATTACATAAAGCCTAAATCTACTCAGAGAGTACGCACAGCTGATCCGAAAATGGAGAGAGCGCCGCTCTGACTGATAAACAGAGGGGGGGAGGCGGCCTGCAGAAGGGGGGTGGGGGCTTGCAGAGGGGAGGTGGCGGCCTGCAGAGGGGAGGTGGCGGTCTGCAGAGGGGGAGTGGCGGCCTGCAGAGGGGGAGTGGCTGCCTGCAGAGGGGAGGTGGCGGCCTGTAGGGGGGGGTGGCGGCCTGCAGAGGGGGGGTGGCGGCCTGCAGAGGGGATATGGCGGTCTGTAGGGGGGGTGGTGGCCTGCAGAGGGGGGGTGGTGGCCTGCAGAGGGGGGGTGGCGGCCTGCAGAGGGGATATGGCGGTCTGTAGGGGGGGTGGTGGCCTGCAGAGGGGGGGTGGCGGCCTGCAGAGGGGGGGTGGCGGCCTGCAGAGGGGATATGGCGGTCTGTAGGGGGGGGTGGTGGCCTGCAGAGGGGGGGTGGCGGCCTGCAGAGGGGGGGTGGCGGCCTGCAGAGGGGGAGTGGCGGCTTGCAGAGGGGAGGTGGCGGCCTGCAGAGGGGGGGTGGCGGCCTGCAGAGGGGGAGTGGCGGCTTGCAGAGGGGAGGTGGCGGCCTGCAGAGGGGGGGTGGCGGCCTGCAGAGGGGGAGTGGCGGCTTGCAGAGGGGGGGTGGCGGCCTGCAGAGGGGGGGTGGCGGCCTGCAGAGGGGGGAGTGGCGGCTTGCAGAGGGGAGGTGGCGGCCTGCAGAGGGGAGGTGGCGGCCTGCAGAGGGGAGGTGGCGGCCTGCAGAGGGGGGGCTATCAGCTCTCCTGCATGATGACCTGCTCAACGTGCTCGCGGCTGCACGCTCTGCAGATAGCAGCGTTGTCGGAGCATCTGTGTGCGTCTCCTTTGGCAGCTGTGTGCGCTGGTTGTCGCCTCCCATCCTTCCCCCAGCATCTCTTCCCTCTCGTGTCAGACTTAGTTAAATGTAGCAAAACAGCTGCCTGCCGCGTGCTGCTGCAGCTTATCGATAACTGACAACTCTGATTTATGTTACACATTCTGCACATAACAACTCCGCCTGTAATTGCATCCCAAATGTATTTTGTGCTTCTTTCCTTCTCAGATTATGCAAAAAAAAAACAAATAAAAAAGGGGTCTCGGGCCTGGAATAGAAGGGGGTTCATTATCCAGCAAACTGCACACCTCAGTGGCTCAAGCTGACTGGGACATTAGGATGTGATCCTACTGTTGTTCGATGTTCATTAATCTCCCTTTATTACTCATTACGTGTCCACCAGCAGCACAACACGTTGCAGGAGTGGGTCGCTTTTTTAATTTTCTTTTGTTTTTAAGAACACAAACAAACTCACTTAACTGTGTGCAAAACAAATGACTCAGAGCTCGGCATAAGTGCTTCAGTGCTTTGAAAGAAAGTTGATAAAATAAACTGCTGCGACTATACGATCGGATGCTACTGATGCTACTGATGCTACTGATCCAGCAATTTAGAAAGAACATACATTTCCACCAGACGTTGACGGCCACATGGCTTTGTTTTGGTTTCAGCATCTCTTACCTGCTGCCACACAAAGACCGACAGATCTACACTCCAGCACAGCGAGCTGTTTGAGGCTGGGCGACGATGTCGGGGTGTGTTTTTTTTTATTTTAAGAAGCTTCACACAGAACAGGCTAACAATTGGGGAGCTTTTGAACGAGCTTTACAATGCCACGCCGGGGGATTCAACGTAACGCGTGTCGCGGCTGCATTAATAATCTCTTACCTGCAGAACTGCCGAGAGTGATTCATGTTGGGCCCGGCCTTGATGTTGCCTTTGTCTGGGTCGTAGATAGTGGTGGCTCGAGCGTAGGCTCCTCCCAGGATGAATATTAAACCGTTTAGACTCACTGCAGGGGCGTATTTGTTATCTAAAGATATGAGAGAGGGAGAGAGAGAGGGAGAGAAACACAAAGCTATTGTTTGAATGCCATTCACACACAGCAGACATTTCCATTCAGTGCAGTGGCATCAATTTGTTTTTCTTTTGTTCCCTTTTCGGCGCTCGGGGGACGCATGCAGAACTCATGATCAACATTCTCCTTATCGCTTTACCAATGTGCCATTCTCAAGATTGCTTTGGAAAAAGAAAACGTATATATATATATATATATATATATATATATATATATATATATATATGGAGAATGTATGGCGGACCAGGGGAAGAGCGGAGTCCATAAATCACTGAGGCTTTATTGGGTTCTGCTCCGAAATATGTTTGGGTCTCGGCAGCAATATAGAAGAGTTACCTAAGTCCCAATAATTCACAATTGCATTACGGCCTCTGGCACGTCCATAGATTCACATGAACTGGGAGTGTACGGTGAACAGGTGGGATACGAGGACTCCATCGCATGCCGTATAATTCAATCTGACGCGGCACGGGAGGAGAACAGGCTTCTAGATGATGGCGACGCTGATGGAAACGCTGGTTTCGTGGTTGGCGCCCGTGTGTGGGAGGAGGAAGCGCATTTCAAACTCCCGTCTGCAGCTGCATGAATAATGCAGCGGCACGTTGGCCGCGAGCCACCGTCCTCTGCCGGCGACAGGAGGAGGGACGTCCTGACGCCTTGATAATGGCGGCGGGGTGCAGTGGAAGCCGCCTCCCCCTTTCTGCACCGGCCTCTTGAGGCGGAGACGAGTCCGACATGTTTAATTAACAGGTGACCTCTGGAGGAGAGAGGTGCTTCTGCTGCTCGACACTCTGAAGGAGCTGCGCTGGGTTTCCAGATCCTGATGGTGTGCAACAAGACTGGGGGGGAGGGAGGGGGGAGGAAGGGATGGGAGGGGTGGTGCACGACAAGCGACCACGAGAGCAGAAAGAAAGTGCATGCTTTAGAAAGCTGCACTATAGGAGTGCTCAGCTTTAGAGATGTCAGTCATCACCTTCCATGTCCATCAAGAAGGAAAAGGAAGAAGAAAAAGGAAGATGAAGAAGGAAGAAGAAGAAAAAGGAAGAAAGAAGAAGAAGAAAAAGGAAGAAAGAAGAAGAAGGAAGAAGAAGGACGAAGAAGAAAAAGGCAGAAAGAAGAAGAAGAAAAAGGAAGAAAGAAGAAGAAGAAGAAGAAGAAGAAGAAGGAAGAAGAAGAAGAAGGAAGAAGAAGAAAAAGGAAGAAAGAAGAAGAAGAAGAAGAAAAAGGAAGAAAGAAAAAGAAGAAGAAGAAGAAGGAAAAGGAAGAAGAAAAAGGAAGATGAAGAAGGAAGAAAGAAGAAGAAGAAGAAGAAGAAGAAGAACAAGAAGAAAAAGGAAGATGAAGAAGGAAGAAAGAAGAAAAAGGAAGAAAGAAGAAGAAGAAGAAGAAGAAGGAAAAGGAAGAAGAAAAAGGAAGATGAAGAAGGAAGAAAGAAGAAGAAGAAGAAGAAGAAAAAGGAAGAAAGAAGAAGAAGAAGAAGAAGAAAGAAGAAGAAGAAGAAAAAGGAAGAAAGAAGAAGAAGAAGAAGAAGAAGAAGAAGAAGAAGAAGAAGAAGCTATTTGGTGCCACCTGATTCATCATCATGTACCCGGAAGCATCACCTCAAAAAATCATTATTATTATTATTAAACGTCAGAAGATGGGATGCCTCATAATTCAGGACACAAAAGATTAATGGACATAATGAAAAAGAATGAATTGGAATCCACGTGTTTGATTGGCATTTTACAGAAAGCGTGAAACATAAACAAACAACGTTTTACTCATATTTAATCTTCTCACTGAAACCATGTATTTGGGTCTGATTCTCGCCGCATAATCTTTTATTCCCAGCAGCCTTTGTGGTAAATGGAGAAAGCTTGTTTTTCTGTGTCTGACCCTAAAAGTCGGGATACGATTCCTCGTCTTGGGATCGGGAACGTCCGCCCACAATGTCCCAAGTCCTCTCTGAGACGCTTCCCAAGCAGACTTAGCCCCTGCATGACTCCATGCGGGTTCCTTCATGCGTCACATGACCCAGACCTCATCCGACGCGTCACATGACCCAGACCTGCAGCCCACCTGAGGCTCCGCTTGCATTTCCTCCTCTTGAGGAACAAGTTGCAGCTGATTGGTCCTCACATTCGGCCTGACGGGTTTATTTTCTCCTTTTTACCTTCTTCGTCTCATTGATATGCCGCTGCCGGCCTTTTCTGAGCATGTGTGTGTGTGTGTGTGTGTGTGTGTGTACATGATGTTTTGTGTTAGGTCCCATAAACACAGAACACTCATTTCTCTCTGCTCGCCGCCCGAGGCTGAATAATAACAGGATGCTCTCAAAGGAAAAACCTTTTCTCCCACTGACGCTCTCTCCTCCGCCTCTCCTGGACCCTCAGTGAGAGCCGGGTTTGGGGGATCTGGGGGGGTCTGGGGGGGCAGGTGTGCCTCCTTCTAATTTGGCTAACCTCCAGGGACTGCTTTTGGGTTTTCCTGCATCCCTTCACCACTTTGCTGCTGCTGTTTGTGTCTGAAACAACGATGATGCGATACGGCAAAGAGCGCAGCTGAAGATGCTCAAATTCAGAGACGGATCTCGCCTCAATGTCTCCGAAAACTCAGGCGAGAATCCACCGCCGGACCAGGTTCTACATAAACATGGGAAACAAAACAAGGTTCTAACAGGATGGAAGCTGTGCCTGCAGGGCGACGCTGCCTCTCGCACTCGGATGAAACTGCTTAGTCACCGAGTCTGGGAGCCCTCGGGCTGGGGTCAAGGACAGCAAACAAATGAACACACACACACACACACACACACACACACACACACACACACACACACACATATGAAATGTGCGGCTGCTGTCTAAACAAACACCTCTGCTGTTCCCCTCACATCCTTTTCCCCTATCTGATTCCTGCATCAACGCAGCATATATCTGATTCAGTAAAAACCAGAACGCTACCACAGCGATAACACGCAAATACACACCACACAAAAATTATCCCGACACCGCACACCACACAGATCCAGATAAGAGTCCTCCGATTTCGGATAAAAACTCACAAACATCAGTCGCCGTCGCGAAGCCGCCGAAGGGCGTAAGAGCAACGTGGAAACGTGGTCAGGAAGGTCGGTGAATAAAAAGGAATCCAAGAGGGGGGGGCTCCATCCCACCGGAGAGCACCGGGGGAACGGGAGTAAATAGGACAAAAGCAGCAGCAGCTCTCGCTGCCGGAGTCTTAGATAAGATTACAACAAGGTAATTGGAGCAGCGGAAAAAACTTTTTCTTTTCCACACAATGTCCTTTCATGTGGGGAGAGGAGAAGAGGAGCAGCTTTCTGAAAAGGAGGGACAAACACCGCAGAGGAAGATTTGATTTAATTAAGTAGGATGGAGAATAGGTGGGATGTGGGTCCAATTAGGCTGCTATGAACACACTCCAGCTTCACCACATCTCTTCTTCTTCTTCTTCTTCTTCTTCTTCCTCCTCCTCCTCCTACATGGCGCTCTGGACCGCCGGGTCCGGCTGATGTTTCTTTAAAAGCGAGCAGTTGTTCGGCTGTCAATTTCCCGATAAAGCAGTCTGGGTTTGGACCTGTCCGTCAGCAGGGATGTGCACCCGGGGGTATGGTGTGTGTGTGTGTGTGTGTGTGTGTTTTCATGTGAATCTACCACTGAACAGATGTGTGTGATGGTTTTCAAACGGGTAGCTTTACCTGAAGTTATGCAAGTCATAGTATAGTTTGTCATAATAAAGTACGGTAGTATGGAAGTCCTGAAAAAGACATAAAAACATAGTATGTCTTTAAAAGTCTGAGTTTAGCAAGTTGAAAATTGTAATAAAAAAGGTCAGAGTAAAAAAGTCCTCGTATTGTATTATTCATAAAAAGTCATGGCATAGTGTACCATAAAAATATGATTAAAAGTTGGGGTGTAGTAAGAATAAAAGTACAGTGTGTCGTTAAAAGTTCCAAAAAGTTTTGGCATCATGTTAAGATGAATTTAAATTTTTTTTTTGGAAATGCTCGTTTATTTTAGGTATTTTATCTTGCATTTATATTGTCATTT
>CM042226.1:3114050-3156550 GCA_023566465.1 Cottus gobio
TTGGCTGGGACCATCAACTTCCTGGAGTCTCCACTGGTTGCCTGGGAACTGCTTCAAGCCCCCCCCACCCACCCCCCTCCTCCACCCATAAAACGACAAATCTTAATTTTTATGCTTCATGATTTCTAAAAGGTTTGAAAAGCAGATATTACATATTTATATTGAGGTACTGGGAGCTGGATGCTGGTGCTCTTAAAGCTACCGTGCATCTTCTCAATTATTTCATCTTTCTGAAACACAAGCAGTTTTATGGGTACACGTGTGTGTGTGTGTGTGTGTGTGTGTGTTTATGTGTGTGTAATAGTGTTGTCCGGGACCCAAATATTAAAGACTGGCAGGATATGTTCAAATCAATAGCAATCATTTTGCGGCATCGTTCCAGGATATATATTTTTGTGGAAACCCTCCCGCCTGTGGAGAAGATCTTCGCAGCCGCCGGTTCTGAATCAGGCGGACTAGTTTACACCGTGAGCTCCCCCTGCTCCCTCTGAGGGGGTTTCTTCTGGGCCCCCCGGGTCCTTCACGGGTCCCCTGGGAGGGGGGGGGGGGGGGGGGGGGGGTGAATAGCTTCGGCCAACAACACGCCTCGGCTCCGGTCTCCTCATTAAGGTGATGAAGCAGGAACACGGGGATAATGTAACGTGCTGAGTAGCACCATCATCATGATGATGATGATGATGAGCAGAAAACAAGAAGGTCACATGCTGACCAGGGACCTGTTGCCATGGCTGCGGGTCAACACTCTCACTGAGATTAACTCTAATAATGAAAATATTAAAAACATGTGGGTCGTTTAATGTCTTTTAACTGAGACATTTAAAAACGGGAGGAAGGTGCGAAGGGGCCGTGAAGATTCATCTGATGGTCGAGTGTGTGTGTGGGGGGGGTGAGGGGACACTGTTGCTAGGCAACCGGGCACGCATAAAGGGAAGGGGACTCTCCAATGAAGCGTCAACGGCCGAGGATTAGAGGACGGCGTGCATATGAATCAGTACATTATGGTGTTGTTAATTATCTTTTTTTTCCTTGCAAAATGGAAAATAAAAGCATGATGAGGAAGGAGGAAACCACACATTTGAGCATCCAATCACAGCACAATCAGCGTTGAGGAACCACAGTTTAGCCCCGCCCCGTCCTCCGTCTCTACCTATCATGGGCGACTCGATGAAGCTCCAGGTGTTGCTCTGCGGCACGTAGGACTGGAGGACCCCCGCCGAGCGGCCGGCCTCGTTCACGCCGCCGAACACGTACACCTTCCCGCCGCACACCGTGGCGGCCGCCGAGTGCACCGGCTTGGGGAGAGGAGACACCGTCTCCCACTGGTTGGTGATGGTGTCGTACCTGGAGGGGAACAGATGAATGCATTTACAACTTTGGGATGAATTTGAATTAAAAGCCAAAAGCCAAAATAAATCAAGTGAAAAAAAAAAAAAAAACTTTCACCCCAGTTGCATTAAACAGATCCACAATGGGGAGTCTGGAAATGACATCAATTATAATGATTCATAAACTATTCTAACACTCGGCAGTCAGTCGTTTACATCCACACACACACACACACACACACACACACACACACACACACACACACACACACACACAGCTCAAGGATTTGCAGTGAAACGCTGCTTTCGGGTTGCGGGGCTGACGGGATATAATTAGCAGAATGCCTCCACCACCAGGGAAGATGAAAAAGACCCACCATTACGTACAATGACAGCAATTAAAGCAATTACACAAAGCAACATATGTTGCGGGCTCCGAACCATTAGTCTCTGGAGTCGGGCTGTGTGTCGGCGCCGAGCTCCGGACCTTTTCTCTCTCCCGAGCTCCTTCCCGTTTCGGCCCAAATCTGGGATGAAAGGGCCCGCCGCGCGACACCGAGGCACCGGTTTAACGCGACAGCGCCTCGTCAGAGGTCGAGTGTGTGTGCTTCTTGACATTTGTATTCACGTACGGATGTGTGTGTGTGTGTGTGTGTGCGCCCCGTGGCTCCATTAGCGTAGCCGCTGATCAAAGCAGCCGCGCCGACAGCCTTCCGGCTGGAGAAGGCCTCGTTAAAGAGCCGCAGCCGGGATCGCTGATTAAAACACACATCCATTCAGAGGAAAGCCAGCCTGCGTAGTCAAGGTCGTCTCGTTTGTAGGGAAAGGGAAGACACATTTAAAACATAATCCTTTACATTCAAAGCTGGGGCCGATGGGACAACAAACCCACTTACAGGAAAGTAGATCCGGCCACTTAAAGCCAATTAAAGTATGGATTTCTCCGAGGTCAGCGACCTCCTTCACTGCGGAGATATGTTTAAGTCTTTGGATGCTGTGGCATCTCAAGCCTTCCTGCGAGAGGAGACGAGTGAATTATTGTCTTTGGGAATAAACTCGTCGGGGGCGTGGTTACGTTCTGAGGGAGGAGGGGCTTAAACCGACTAGCGGAGACACAGAAGGCACTCTGGGAGACGTGGACTTGACGAAACACTCAGGAGTGCCAATTAGCACTGTTTACACACACACACACACACACACACACACACACACACACACACACACACACACACACACACACACACTGACATGCGTCTCCTTCTCTGGCAGATGTAATTACCCCTCGGACCACATCGGAGGAGGTTCATAAATTTGTCTACCTTAGAGAGAGAGAGAGAGAGAGAAAGAGAGAGACAGAGAGAGAGAGAGAGGGAGAGAGAGAGAAAGAGAGATACAGAGGGAGAGAGACAGAGAGAGAGAGAGAGGGAGAGAGAGACACAGAGGGAGTGAGAGAGAGAGAGAGACAGAGGGAGAGAGTGAGAGAGAGAGACAGAGGGAGAGAAAGAGAGAGAGAGAGAAGCCCAAACAGGATATGTTTCTGTTACTATTAAAGCTTCTCAGCTACGATTTCTGAGATATGTAATCAAATAAATAAAATCCTCACATGACTCATTCCTTCAGAGGCTTTACTCTTTACTTTCTGTTACTAGAGTCTTTGAGTACTTAGAAAAGCGCTATATACAATTAAAGTAGTATTACTTTCATCTCATACAAGACTGGATCATGAAATATATACATACATATATATATATATTTATATATTAAAGGGAACCCGTGGCACAGCTCTCAGGTGTCCTGATAAAAAACGAACATGTGCAGGTCAGAAGAAACTCAGCGTTTCAGTCTCAGAGGTCATGAATCTGATTAAATTCATTACATGTGTAATTCACCATTAAGCATTTAATGTGACCCGTGACATCTCTCTCTGAGTGGAGCTGTATGGTGTGATTACATCACCGAGGAGGAGGAAGAGGAGGAAGAAGGATGGAGAACATCTCCCTCTCCTCCAGACAGACGCTGTTGGAGTTTATCCATCAACATGTTGCTCAGCATCGATTCCTCTTCCTCTAAAGTGTTTTCTACACAAAGCCGGATGGCGGCGTGGAGCCGTGTGAGCGGCGGAAGCTGCTTCCATCACGCCGGGACAATCGGCTCCTAAAGGCAGGAGGCGGGGCTACAGCCGAGCCAACAATGAGGAGATCGGGTTTCTTTTGTGTCGGGAGGCAAAGAACAACAGGTGTGACGAGGGAGGGATGGATGATGAGAGAGAGAGGCCATGCTTTTCAACTGGATGTTGCTTTCGAGTGTTTACAGGGAAAACGAGCTCTTTTAATCGACCGACGTGTCAGTGGCGGTGCTGGTCGAGGTCTAAAGAAGACCCGGCTTAGGGGGGCGCCGATGCAGACTCAGCACCTGCATGGCTGTGAGCACCCATAGCAGGTAGCGGTCTGGAACCAGCGTTTAACACAGGGGTCATACACATGGTGACCAATGGATCCAGGACTTTAAACCACATTTCCATGACCAAACATTTAGTGAAATGCCCCCCTTCCCTCCAAATTGTCACTAAATCCCACAAAAATCACCCAAACAACCAAAGCGCTCCGTCTCTTAATACGTTTTCAATGCACGCGCTTCAGTGAGTGTTTCATTGTCAACATCATGTGATGTGACATCATCACCCAGCTCAACCCTGCAGCTGGACATCAGTTACTGGACATCCTGGTCCTTTAAAGCCGAGTGAAGGTCTCCTAGTAGGGCCTCGCTTTGCCCTGCTGGCTCTCGACCTCCATTCAAGCCGCATTAATAAAAAACATTTCAGATTTCCCTTCTGGTCTTCCAGATTAAAAACACCTTTCTGTCCCAGGAACATGCGTCTCCACCAGCAGATATTTCCCGTCGCTTTGTAGCGTCAACAACTAACGACTGAGTCAGAGAGCACGGGCATGAATGGATGCTTCAAATAAGCCAAGTTGGCTTTTGTCTCTTCCTGCACTAATATCATTAATCTCTCTGTTTTTATTTTATTGTATGAATTGTGCAAATAAATATATATAAAAAAAATAATAAAAAAGCAAAGCTGTTACGCAACTCACATTGGATTTGCTCGGTGGCATTACACATCTGAAAGCCTTGTGTGTGTGTGTGTGTGTGTGTCATCTTGTTTTTCTAGTTGTGAACAGCTGTGTTGGGGAAGCATCAAGATGCTGTAGAAGAGAGGAATTCATATAGTGGGATACAGGAAGTCACGTGCAATGCAACTGATAACTGTACGAGTACCGGACCTATTGGAGCCGACCACATGGCCTCCACCTTCTGACCCTGAACTACGAGGCGTAGCCGGCTGCCTCTCTCCTCCCCAAAAGCATGCAATCAAGCCACGGAGCATCAATTCACTGGCGTGCGGATGACAGGCCCCTCCCTCTTTTACCTCTCCGCCGCCGCCTTGCACACACAAACACAAAGATACGATGAGCCGTAATAGATGGGCTGCCAGCCTGGAGATACTGACACATATCCATTTCCCCCGAGATACAAACCATATGGAGTGAGGAACGAGAGGGAGGCGGAGAGAAATACGCCTGGCATCCGATAACAAAACCACTGAGGCTCTACGCACCTCCACGCCGACAAAAAGATCCATTAAGTGGTAAAAGGGTGCGTCATCAGGCTGCAGTTAAAACCAGCCTGCAAACACTTGCTGCCTAACAATAGCTACAGAATCCCCAACACTAGCAATTAAAATCCTTGAGATTCAAGCAGCTCGTAGTGGAAGAATCGTGAAAGTCACTGGGGCTTTTTTATATACATTCAAAGATTCGATTGCATCCACACACAGGTCGACAGCAGCGGCGTTGCAGCCTTTTAGAAACTGAGTGTGTGAAGTGGAAGTTGGTTAAAAAAACAAAAAAAAGCATTACCAGCCTGCAGAGAGGAGCCGATACTCCAGATTCCATCGGAGCAGCAAGTCATGCCCTTAAGTTACAAATTCACATTAATCCCTGCAACACTCCGGCTATCTACCTCACTCACATCAACACTATCTCTACGGCATTCTCTTCCTGCTGCCCACACACACACACACACACACGCGCACGCGCACGCACGCACGCGCACGCGCACACACGCACACACACGCACACACATGCACACACACACACACACACACACACAGTATAACGAGTGAAGCTCAAAGCGGGTGACTAGCAGTTAGCGACCTGAGACGGGATCCACCTGTCACTCACAGTGGCCACGCCCCCTTCATTATGCTTGACTTTAAGCCTGAATATGATGTCAACAGGTGAGTTATGACAATAAAAGTGTCTCACCGGGTTTTGATCTCAGACTTTACCTCTGGGTGTATCATGAGAAAAGGTTCATCATCCAACACGGTCCTCACGTCAAAACTGTTCATTTTGTCAGTTTAGAGCTCAGTAGCAACCGTTAATGCGCTAAAGCTAAGAAGCTAAAGCTAAGACGCTAAAACTAAGACATTAAAACTAAGAAGCTAAAGCTAAGACGCTAAAGCTAAGATGCTAAAGCTAAGAAGCTAAAGCTAAGACGCTAAAGCTAAGATGCTAAAGCTAAGAAGCTAAAGCTAAGACGCTAAAGTTAAGACGCTAAAACTAAGACGCTAAAGCTAAGACGTTAAAACTAAGAAGCTAAAGGTAAGACGCTAAAACTAAGATGCTAAAGCTAAGACGTTAAAACTAAGACGCTAAAGCTAAGACATTAAAGCTAAGATGTAAAAGCTAAGACGCTAAAGCTAACATGCAAATGCTAAGATGCTAAGAATTAAGAAGCTGATCGTCGTAAACATGCCTGCTAACCCTTTAGCATCGTTAGCTCAAAGCCGGTCGCTTGATCTGGTTCCCACGTTGCGTTGGAACCGGCACAAGAAGCGAGGGAGTGCACGTACACGTGTGTGTGTGTGTGTGTGTGTGTGTGTGTGTGTGTGTGTGTGTGAGTGCATCAATCCCTCACAGCCCTCTGCTCCCTGTCAGAAGTAATGAACTGAGAGGTTGGGATTTGGCTGGAGGGAAACGGGGCTTCTGTGTGAATCAGCTCCCGTCTCCGGGGGCATTGGAAACAATTTGCACTCAAATAAAGGCTTCATTTGCTTACATTAAAACATTCTCACATTTGCCAAGAATGTTGGTTTTGCAGCTCGATTGAGGTAAAACTCGACAGTCATAAAATGTAAGAGAAAAAGAACTGTTTGAAACCGCCTGTCGAACTTTCATTTTAAAGCACGTTTAGCATTTCCATTTGAAAGCATTCAGCTGGGACTTCTTGCTTCTTTGCACATTTGCTATTATCTCATGAAAAATGCTTTGCTCACACCTGGGCCAGGTGCAGGAGGGTTGAATGACAGGAAGTGTGTGTGTGTGTGTGTGTGTTGGGTAAATAAGAGGAAATAAAGCCAGGAAAGGGGAGTTGTGATAACATGCATTCATTTAAATGTCTGTCAGGTCGGGCAACAGACACATGAAGGCCAACGGGAGGGAGAGTGTGTGTGTGTGTGTGTGTGTGTGTGTGTGTGTGTGTGTGTGTGTGTGTGTGTGTGTGTGTGTGTGTGTGTGAGAGAGTGTGTGTTGTGTCAGCTGCCATCTGTGTGTCAGAAACTGTGAGGCCCGAGCCCACACCTCCACGACCAGCACTCGTGCACACATACACGTGCACGTGCACACATACGGTGTGTGTGGAGGGAAGAATCTGTACACATTTATTTATTTATTTTACAAGCAGTTTTCTGTATTTTCTGAAGACTGAAACCAAAAAGATACGGTTTTGATATTTTAATGTCCGGTATTAAAAAGCCAATCTTTGACATCACCTCTGATGACATCTATGTTTGGACCCTTTTTTTATTTGTATTATTCATTTTGCTTTTTCATATACTTTATTGCAGCGTTGGTGTTAACACAAATCTACATTTGCATACATATGATATTGTTCGTACTCATTCCTCCAATGTTAATATTTGTTTTTATGGAGGAATCAAAGCAAAGAATAAGAGCATAAAAAGGAAAAGATTGAGAATACAGAAGACATTTAACAATTTAAAACTAGAATGATGGTGCATATACTATATATATATATATATATAAATATATATATACACACACACACCCACATACATACACACATTTGCATATAAACAAAACAAAATTAACGAGGGGTTGAATTTTCACGGCTGAATACTTTCATTTTGATTAATTATGCTCATTAATTATCAGTACTTAATCTATTTATTCCACTTGTGTAAATATTCTTAATGTCTTAGTCGATGGGTTATTTTTTCCATTTCTATAACACTGTGTACATGTGACCTGATGGTGTAAAATGAAGGTGGAGTAACATATCTGGACAGATTCAGGCGGCGATAAACCAGAATTCATTCAGTTCAAGTGTTTCATGAATAGTTGTCTTAATTACCAGAACACAGTAACGGGAAGAGAAAGAATAAGTGTGATTGATTTGCCTTATTTTCGCTGGTTTAATGGATATTAAACATGTGTCTTGGATCCTGTTGTTATTTTACATGCTCCAACACGCATGTCTTTTGCATGTTGTGTTTCTATACTATCCTTGACTCTAAATCGTGTTATTATGCTATTTTCTATAGTCATATCCTGCAGCGCAATATGTTGTTATTTATGAAACGCCCTCTCCTAATGATGCTCGTTGCCGGGCGGATACAGTAAACAACCGTAAACGGGGACGCTGCAGGTTAACGGCGCTCCGTGTCCTCTTCACGATCTCAGCGTCCAATCTAATGTGCAGTTTGATGGATGAGCCCATGTTTTCTAGTCGGCGGTCACATGTCACATGTCGCAGGGGGGGCGGTGCCACACTGGCTCGCCTCTCCTCGCGCTCGGCTTCACAAGCGACAGCGGCGGAGCAAATTGCCCGAGATGAAAACACAAACAGCAGCTTTTGTGACAACTAATCTGAAGTCGTTTGCGCCTCTGTTCCCCGTGTTGTTGTTCCCGTGTTCCTTCTCCCCGGGTCGCTAATCAACGTCTGACGGTGAAACGCTTCCTCGTGGAGCGCTGCTCAGACGCGTGAAAACGCTCCCGTGTTTGCATCCTATAGGAAGGAAAATCCTGCAGCTTCACTGTGGAGAAGACGTGCAACGCAAATTAATTCAGGAGCTTCTTATTATCTAATAATATGCACTGCAACTTTTATAGAATTCTGTATTTTTTGCTTTTTAACTGTTTTTTAAAATGTTTTAATGAATGTTCTTAATTGTTTTTAAATCTTGTTTTATTTTGCATTATGTTTTGATGCTTTTGTTGTGAAGGACTTTGAAATGTGCTCTACAAATAATTTGCTTTGCCTAAATATGATGTCATGTGATATTTTGAACTTCCAAAGAGCTCGTCATTCTTAAAGTTGCCTCTCATCCCCTCGTTGCACTCCCAGAGACGTTTTGTTTTGTTGTCATTTACTCATGGTACACACACACACACACACACACACACACCTGACAGATTGTGTACGATGACATCTGGGGATCTGTCGGAGTCTCGCTCTCCGTGTGGGCGCCGTCAGAGTGCGTTCGTCTGACAGACTGAAGTCAAGGTCAGCCAAAAGACACACACACGCACACACACAGCTCATTAACTCTGATGGATTGCCGCTAATAACGCAGACATACGTGCACGCACCATGCATAAATAGTCACACACACACTCACACACACACACCAGACTGTGGCGGACACGCATGCAAACACAGATGGAGGCCGACTCGCCACCTCGCCGTCACCTTCAGTTAATCCTCTGCGAGACGGAGCGCAATCCGTTCACCGGCCACGCGGATCTACCCATAATCCCTGTGAATGAACTCATTCAAAGCCCCCCCCCACACACACACACACACACATTCTGGAAGATACGCTGCGCCGCACACGTGTGAATAAAAAAAAAAGGCCACCTTGAAAACACAATCAGGTTGGAGGGACAGGAAGTCATGATTATAGTGAGTGTGTGGTCTTTTAGTGTGAGTGAATGAGAGTGAGTGTGTGTGTGTGTGTGTGTGTGTGTGTGTGTGTGTGTGTGTGTGTGTGTGTGTGTGTGTGTGTGTGTGTGTAGAAGCAGGTTTAATTGGATGGGAGCGTCACGTAGGAAGGGGACATGAGTGCTGCTGGTGGTGTAGGTCGTACACCAATTACTGCGCCGCACTCTTCAACACCAGACAGGAGATGTAAGAGCGAGATCCCGCTTCATTACCAGAGTGAGCCCCGCGCTGACGGCAGCCAGGAGGGCGGGGGCCGCAGGGTGGGGGCCACAGGGTGGGGGGGGGGGGTGACAAATCAAAATTGACACCCAAATTGGTGTGGAGATAGCAGCTTCAGCGATAGCATAAGGTTTGGTGTGGATTCTTTGGGAAGGTGGTGTTGCAAATAAGTTACTTCTGCTATCAGTTACTTCTGCTATCAGTTACTTCTTCTATAGGTTACTTTTGCTATAAGTTACTTCTACTATACTACACACAGACACACACACAGTGACGACCTGTACAAAAAATAGGATTGTGTCTGCACGTTTCTCATGTTGATGCGAGCACCTTCACCTTGGGCGTACGTACGTACACACACACACACACACGACAAATCTATATATAAATAACAACTAACCCTCCCCGGGTGCCGGCGAGTTGCGGCGTCTGGATATTGTGATGGTTTGCCAGCGCTACGCTTTCTAAAGGTCAGCTGTTGCTTCCCTCCTGCGGGTGGGGCACACACGCACACGTGCACACGCACACGCACACGCACACGCCTGCCAGCGATCTGATCAGCTGATAATTAGCCAGCAACACACGGCTGCAACCTGACTGACGGCATCCAGGACGGGGCGACAGCCGGATGTGGGATGGAATAAAACGTCCATGAGAGAGGGATGGAAGGGGGGAAGAGGACGGAGGAGAGAGAAAAGAGACTGGCCTGTTTGGTAAAAGGTGTCAGCCTCTCTCTCTCTCTCTCTCTCTCTCTCTCTCCTCCAGACCTCGGCGCCCTATTAGAAGACAATGAAGAGGACACGCTGTCTCTGCTCCGGCGTGTCGGACAGATTCAACATCAGCGGCCTCGCAGGCCCCGAACACACCCGTCATCCGCTGCCCACCTCATCAGCGCTGAGCAACGGGACAGACGGAGGAGAGGATGGAGACTGTGGTTAAAAGAGGAAACCATGGGGGAGGATAGAGGGAGGCGAGGAGAGAGAGAGAGAGGTGATGCTCTACCTGATTCGAGCTCTCACTATCACAGAGAAAGACTCAGCAGCTCCTCTCTTTGTACGCAGCACATTCACGGAGGCGAGTCCGGAGCTTGAGACGTGATTTTAAAACGTTCACATTTCAGACGTCGCATCAAGGTGTTTTCAATAAAACCACTCACGGTTTTAATGATGCCACTTAAAGGCCGACCAATCACAGAGCGAGTGGCGTTGAGGGCCGTGCCGGTGTGTGATTTCAGCTCCTTCATTACACATCGTGTCCACTTGTTTGCCGACCACTTTGAAATGCATGAAGAACACCTGGGCTTCAAGAAGTTTCAATCATGGCGGACATGAAATCTGTATTATTCTGTCAACAGCAGACCCTTTTTTCTATTGTTTAGTTCACTGATTTTCAACCACTGCGCCGTGGGAAATGCCAAATTTCACTTAATTGGTCCCAAAAAATATTATTTAGTTGCTGCAAATAATTTTCTGCAATAAAGTGGCTGGCCAAGTAATTAAATACTCTTCCATCCCAGTAGGTAGGACACTAATTACCTTCCATATTTGCTGCATTATGCTGCAATGTGACATTTCTTTTACTTTTATAGTTGTTTTTATAATGTAGAAAATGTGCTGGGGCTCCAAAAAGGTTGAAAAACGCTGGTTTGGTCTATGAAATGTAAAAAAAGAGGGGGCGGCGGAACAAATGGCCATTAATATTATATTAGTGTATGTCGGTGTATCTGCAAAAGAAATTAATAAAAAAAAAAATAGACTAATCCTCATATTTCAGAAGCTGGAATCATGTTTTCTCAAACTCTGACAAATTGCTAATTGAATATCACAATTATTGACGATGAATATCCCGTCAACGAAAGTATTAATTGACTAATAATGTCAGCATTAGTGCTAATTACGTGTTTAAGAGCAACATGTCGACACTGCATTATCCAGAGTGTGATGAATCTCTGACAGAAATGAATGCAGCCGGGTTTGTTGCCGGTGATGGATAACACAGCGGAGAAAAGTTAGAGTTTCACATTATGGCAGAAAGGAAAGGAAACCAATGGATCCATGGAGATGCATCAACATTTCCAAAAAAGAAAACCCTGCAGCTAAAGGCGGCTGTGATGAACGGCGAGCTGCGACGTGAAGCAATCAGGACGTGTCATAAAGTAGAACATGCAAAGGAAACGAGACGAGAAGTGAAAATCAACGCTGACATTTCAGGGGGGGGAGGGGGATGGAGGCGTAATGAGGTGTGTGTGTGTGAGTGTGTGTGTGTGTGTGTGGGGGGGGGGAGGATGGGCCCGGGTTGGAGGGTGAACCGGCGCCTTGACAGCGCAGTGGGGGCCCGGCGCTGTGAAGTTGGTTAATCCGAAGGAGAAGGGGATTAGCTCGGCGGGGGAGAACCGCCTCGGCGGGGGGGCTCTGAGGGCTCGTTGTCCCCGGACACAGTGCCATGCTGCAGGGCTGCCGGGGCCGGCTGCCACCCCCCTCCTCCTCCTCCTCCTCCACCACCTCCTCCTCCTCCTCCTCCGACCTGACCTAGTACGTGGAGACGCAGTAGCACGTGGACATGCTAAAGACATGCACGACAAGCTGGTGCTCGCTGTGGAGGCCGCGGGAGAAGCGCGAGGGCGTCTGCACACGAGCCCGTCGGCTGCAGCGCTCACAGGACCACCTGGGGGGCTGCAGCATCCACACTCTCCTCATATCTTCTCCCGTCTACCTCCCCTTCCCTCTTCCTTGCCTCTCTCCCGCCGCAGGGTCCCGACCACCCGGCGCTCCGTTGTTATTAGCATCATTCCCCTCCCACCGTCTCCAAAAAGAGAGGGAGCTTCAACAGCCGGAGATGGACCCCCATCTCCAAGTCACCGGGGTCGTATGTGTGGCTGCCTGTGTACATGTGCTTGAAAAGCATCGGCGTCCAGGCAGAAGGATTCAGAGGTGAACGCCAATATGCTGCAGCCGAGTGAGTCTGAATGCACCGACCCGTCCTCCGTCTCCTCCGTCTGCCTGCGCAGTCAGAGCGCGCTCGTCTGTGCAGCCGGGAGGCGAAGCGATGCCGCGACTCAAAAGAGCAGATGTGGTCTCTTCCTCCTGCGAGCGCCACGTGGAGTCTCTCCCACCCCCGGCGTCCCACAGAAGGGGACCTTTCTCCGGGTGACTGGCGTCCCAGCGTGCACGCCGCCCGCGGGCGTCAAGTACTTAAGGACTTGTCAGTTCACGGAGCCGCCCCACCGAGGATTTCGACTGTGTGCGGCGTGATGAAAACCTCCCGCTGGATTCTCCATCTCGCTGTATGTTTTCCGTCATGGTCGGGCTGAGGAAAATTTCCCGGGAGCCATTCGCTGGTCCTCCGCGAGGCGTTACGATTCGCCTCCTTTGTCAGGCGAAGGCAACGCTCCGGAAAGCAGCCTAAGAAGTATAACTTCACTTCAAAGGGAAAGTTGGACAAAAGAAATAGACGGCCGAGAGAAGAACAAAAGGGATCGAATTAAATGATGAGGTCAGGGCGAGGCTGACCACTCGAGAAGAGCTCGACGCATGGAAAAAAACATAAATTTTTACAATCAGCACCAGACCAAGACGTAAACAACAACAAGTGGCAGTTAATGAACCCGTAAAACAACAGAGCCGTCTCCACAACATTTTTTGCGGGCACACATTTATCTGCTGAAATTGAAGGGCTGGTTTTATTCTGAAAAAAGAAAAAGCCAGAAAACAGGATCTTTCCAAATTGCTCTCCTCTCCTCCAGTCGTGTTAGCCAAACAGCACAACATCCCCGATGAGAAACGCTCGTTGTTGTACTCAGTGTCACGTTGCTAACAGTCTTCATGCAATATTAACTTGCAATAGAGCTTGGAGGACGCACAAACCTGTGCACAGTGCGCAATAAATAAAACAAAACCACCCGTGATTGACACATCATTAGACACCCATGAATTATTCAATATCTGCAATCATATTGGTTTGCCAAATGATCAACATGCTGGGGAGCAGGCGGGCCCTGGGTATCTGATTGCAAGTTAAAAACCTCCCGAACTCAAACTGCTCCCAGCTCCTAAAAAAAATAAAAATCTGTCAGTGATTAGTGTTGCGAGCGGAGACTGGCGTGAGCCCGCTCAGGCCTTTGAGTGTTGATTTGGACCTCCTGCGGTTCCCGAAGAAAAGGCCGCGTCTCAGTAGCCTTGAGATGGCTCTGATTGAAGATAATAATGGTGAATGCGGGCGAATTTCACGGTTTAGGAGCGTGAAACCCTCCGCGAGATGGATGGCGAGATGGGGCTCTGCCAGGGAGGCGGGAGGGACTGCAAATGAGGAGTCGGGAGGTGAGAGACCTCGACCGAGGCCAGACGGATGCATGCATGCACGGAGGCTTACCTACATGCATGCATGCATTGGAGGCTTACCTACGTGCATGAACGGAGGCATACCTACGTGCATGAACGGAGGCATACCTACATGCATGCATTGGAGGCTTACCTACATGCATGCACGGAGGCTTACCTATGTGCATGCATTGGAGGCTTACCTACATGCATGCACAGAGGCTTACCTACATGCATGCACAGAGGCTTACCTACATGCATGCATGCATTGGAGGCTTACCTACATGCATGCATGGAGGCTTACCTACGTGCATGCATGGAGGCTTACCTACATGCATGCATGGAGGCTTACCTACGTGCATGCACAGAGGCTTACCTACATGCATGCATTGGAGGCTTACCCACATGCATGCATTGGAGGCTTACCCACATGCATGCACGGAGGCTTACCTACATGCATGCACGGAGGCTTACCTACGTGCATGCATTGGAGGCTTACCTACGTGCATGGCACATGCTGGAGGAGCGGGAACACACGAGTGCGCACACCAAAAATTACAGACGCACACAAAAATGAAAAAGATTGGCTGCGTGTGTAAACAATCCCCGCATCAATCACTCCGTGAGCAGAGCAAATCAACTCTGTTTCACGCCGCTCCCCAGCCTTCAGATGCAATCCCCACCAGCCATCTGCATATCAAACCAGGCAGCCATTCACGTACGCTGACTAATGACTTCTGAATGTTATTAGCCGTGTGTATTACAACTAGTTTCCTCCTCCTCGAGCCGAGGCCGGCCGGAGAAGCAGTTCCCTTATCTCCACCGGCCAGGGGTTAGTCCTGCTGCGTCCCTGTTGGAGTTCCTGCTATCTTTAGGGTTTTGGACCATCGATACCGAGCTGCAGGAGAGCAGCACCTGCCAAACCTGGCGGTTAGCGACAAAATAAAAAGGATCGGCAATTAATGAGGCTCATTTATCAAAAGCAGATACGAACAAATGCGTTCAGAAATGGCCTGAAAGTGAGAATCACCAACTGTTTTTTTTTTTTTTTCAGCTATGAGATGAATATAATGATGTATTATGTGACCTTGTGATCTTCTTCAGTGGAAATGTGAATTTTTAAAAAGTTGCTTTCAATGTATGCAGGCACTCGTGCGTAGGAGCGGGAGCAATGCCAAGGTTATATTATAAGCCTTTATTTAGTTATATTGCTGTTCACATGAAATAATAAAAAGGTCTTCATGAGGGTTCAGAACTTGAGAGGATGATACATCAGTTTGATGTATCATCCTCCTCTCAAGTTTGATTGTTTTTAACGGGGAAAATAGTTCTCAAGCTGGGTTTAATTACACGATAAATAATTGTGTTCTTGTGCAGCGTCTTGTTGCAAATAAACTAATTCAATGAATTAAATCATATAAAGTCCTGTTTATGAGTCTTATCAAATAAACTGCTGTTGTTAATCTGTCAAGCTCTTCCCCAAGCCGCTGAGATTGCGTTTGATTTATAGCACCTGCCTTTTGAGTTGATTTGACAGACCAGCTGCTTAGCTGTTGACAAACCTCCAAAACTGTCAAAAATGCTCCTTAAGCCTTGAAATAGCTCATTCTTCCTCTGCAACACAAACATGTATATACAGGTGCGAAACTTGCCCCTGCTGCCTGCTTCACACTGTTTAAATATCGATATTATATCTTGGAACATATTACTAATCAGACCTCCGTTTGTCAGTTTTAACAACAAAAAATAATAATTTCCGGAGCCTTTTTCAGCGATTTCCAATGACGCACTGCAAACCTTTACGTGCCAACGTCAGTTAAAACGAGGCTACAGCGCCACCATGTTAGAAAGTGGTGTAGCTGTAGCACAATAGGTGCTAAACATGAGATAACTTAACCAGCAATGTGGGTTACACAACAGCAAAATCAATCAACTTTGCTGACATTAGCTAAAACGAGCTAACATTAGCCACCATGAGCTACGGGGTCGTACCAGCCCGAGAGGGAGCTACAGAAAAAGAAAAACCTGAATGTATTGAGACAAGTAAAGGTAGTCACAACTTTCTCACTACCAACTGGTCAAATACTGAAGGTCAGTTGTCTGGGTACGATTTCTGATGACGCACTGCAAACCTTTACGCGTCAGCGTCAGTTAAAACGAGGCTGCAGCGAGGAAGGTTTACACTAGTGGCAGTTACTGGTGGCAAATGTTAAAAAGTGGAGTAGCAGTAGCACAATAGGTGCTAAACATGAGCTAATTTAACCAGCAATGTGGGTTACACAACAGCAAAATCAATCTCAAGTTTGCTGACATTAGCTAACGCGAGCTAACATTAGCCACCATGAGCTACGGGGTCGTACCAGCCCGAGAGGCAGCTACAGAAAAAAAAAAAACCAGAATGTATTGAGAACTTTCTTACTACCAACTCTTCAAATACTGGGTACCTAGCTAACGCTGTAGCATTAGTTTTGGACGTGCCAGTTTCCTGTCCTTACATGCACAGTGTCTTTTCAAAATAAAGTTCTGTCTTGACAGGAAGTGAGGTTCATGCAACAAAAACTTTGACTGGCTAATAAATCAAGTGACTAGCTAACTCACGAGCCACTTGACTAGCTAGGATTTATGTGATACCGACAGAAAAGTGGGATTATTTAGCTCTCAGTGAGACTCACTGATATATTCTTTTTCTTTTAAGTCTATGACGAAAATGACCAATTATACTGTCTTTGTTGTTCACTGTTTACCTTCCCAGAGAGATACATAATTTGAGGTGCTGGGGGATTGTCGAACAGAAGAAGGGTTTCCTAAAGCGGTATATTGTTCAACAGGTGTGAATGTGCGGCTGAAGCATAGGCTCATTCAGTCCTGATCAATACCTTGTTTAAAAAATATATGTTTGGAGTAGACAACTCCGCTCATATCAGTAAAGTCTCTACAAAACTATGAATGTAAATTATGCATAACCCACTACAATAGTTCTGCTTCAAAGACTCAAAGATGTACTTTCTGTTTGGAGACATTCAGGCGCTTCTCGTAGAGGATGAAACTTTAACCAACGGCGGGGTAATTTCCTCCATTCCAACCCAAAGTTTTTTTTGCAGAGAATAATGCTGATACAAATTCAAATATGCAAAATGCTAAACATTTCCAACCTTTCCAGTGCTTTGGCTATTCCCCACTTACAGCAGTCTCCCTCTCCACATTAAATATAGTTTGATGTTCTGCTCTCCATAAAAGGTGCACGCAGATGATTAAACTGCGATTCATCAACAAAGTCAGTGAGAGGCATTCAAACCCATTTTGTCAGGAGCAAGTAGACATCCCATATTACACATTTTAAATGGAAATCGGATGGAATGAATAAAGCATTTGCAATCATTATCATAAAAAGCCATTTTTGATTCAATACGGCGGGAAAAAAAACAGTTCCCTCTATACGTCTGTGCCCTCTCCAAAAGCACAATCCTTCATGTATTTATGCATTTTATTTCACGAATAAAGAGTCTTCAGACCATCTGACTTTTTGCTCCACGCAGCGGTTTCTGAAAACAAGATGAAATAAAAGCCCAGGGTTGCTTAGAAACAAGCCCGTCGACTGCTCCGACAATTTTGCCCCCGAACAGCTTGAGAGACCCGTTGGCTTTTACATGAAGCCGCCGAATACGACCCTGACCTTGTGTTACGAAGGCTGTGCAATCACCTCCTGACTATTAAGAGTTCAACCATTTTGCTCGGTGAGTGGGTTATCTCCCCCCCCTCCCCCCGCCTTTCGACCGTGAAATCGAGCAGAAGAGGCCTCCGCCGGTCCTCGTGGCAAAGTAGGTTAAGGTTTATCAATGCTGACGAAAAACGAGCACAAGTACCATCGGCGCCCCCGACGCTGTGATCTCCGCGAAGGCCCTCGATGCAGCGCTCAAATTAAGCAGCTCAGAGACAGAGGAATCAAATGCGTTTCCATTACGGGGCAAATATTCTATCTGCCCCCCCCCCCTCCCCCCTTTCCTGTTGTAACGACACTGTATGGCAGCATTACGGGGAAATATCAAATTAGGCTGTTTCATTTGGAGGACTGTTGCGCATTGCGAAACCGCTTCGGAGATCAATTGAGCTGCGAGGTAATGAGCGGCGGCGGCCTGCTCTAATATACTCAGTAATGCTCGTTTGATTGCTTTGGTTAATCTCGCTCTGCCGTGCAGGGGGAGGTAGCTTCTCTCTCGCTCTCTCTCTCGGATGAAACTCGCTCCTCAGACCAGGTTACAAGGGAAAAAAATACAAAAAACCCAATCGATACGAAATGAAATGATTAAATCTCGACGATGCCTTTTCATGTCCTATGCAACTATGGATTCGTTAGACTCAGAGAGGACGCCGTCTGCATGCTTTTTACGCTGAAGGGTTCCAACAAATACGGATGGAAAAAATAAAAGATTTAAGACGAAAGCCCCGGCTGAACAGGCCGCGGTGGACAACCGTCAGACGAAGTGCCGGTGAGTGCGTGGACGCTGAAGTGGCTGGAATCAGACAGCGCACCTCTCTGCTCCCTGAACGCAAACCCCGCCACTCGTGCAGCACTCCAAAAAAAACACACAAGAGGCGCTCCGCCGCCGCACAACAACACTCACAGCTGTGACCGTTTAATGCGCTCCGGCTTCCGGATTCATTCCTCGGCACCTTTTTTGCTCTCGCAGACGAACGCTGAACAAACCTGTACGACAACTTTGTGCAACACGCTGCGGCGCACAACTGCACCGCCGCCGCCATCTGCCACGCGGCGCCGTGTGAATATTCATTCGCTCAAACCGGATCGCTCAGCATCGTCGCTCTCCTTGAGAGGTCAGAGCAGCGTTGATGATGATGATGATGATGATGATGATTTCTTACCTCTCCACGTGGTCCAGGTTCCCCGACACGCCCAGACCTCCGATGGTGTAGAGCTTGCCGTCGTACACCAGGCTGTTGTGTCGGCAGCGGGGCACGGTCATCCGGGACACCAGGTTCCAGTTGTCCAGCAGGGACATGTAGCACCAGACGTCAGCCAGCATCACGCCGGTCTCTGTGCCGCCTGAAACACATCGAAACACAGAGGAGGTGTTGAAGAGGGCAGGAAGGGTGGTTACACTGGACAGGACTTTTCCAGGACTTTTCCAGGACTTTAAACCAAATTCCCATGACTTTTCCAGGACTTTAAACCAAATTCCCATGAGCAAACATTTAGTGAAATGTGGGTGTGTCCATGAAAAAGTGATAAAATGTAGTATTTAAACTAACAATGAGGATTCCAAAGCATACAGTATTCCTTAAAGGACACAAATGAATGAGAGACAATAGTTTGATTAAAAGAATAAACATTTATAGATATACTCAGCGGATGCCTGCTTATATTTTGAGTCTTTCTTTTAAAAGCATATTCATTATTTCAAACTCAGCGTAAATGAACCACATGAACACATGAACATAACACATTTACATGACTTTTACTAAACTTTGGGGATTTTAGTTTTTATCAAGGACTTTTCCAGGCCTGGAAATAACCATTTTAACATTCCATGACTTTTCCAGGTTTTCCATGAGCGTATGAGCGTTCATGCTGAATGAACTAAGCCGAGAACCTTTTGAGAAACTCAAGAACTTAACCCGAGTTATGACCAGAGTTAATGTGTGAGTTTAATATCAATACAAAAACAAGGGGTGGACATTTCTTCTGAAATATAAGATAAAAGTCTTCAGTTTCTTAATGGAGCTGGAACTTTATGTATCAGAATGAAAATGGTCACATGACCTATTGAAACTATTTTCTATGCAATATTGAAATCTCCGCTCCTAAATGCGGTGTGCTTCTTCCAGAAAATTGGCTAATTAGTCAACCATCCGACCATCGAGACCCGACTTGTGTCCGCTCTCTTCGAGGCGGCCGGGACTCGGTGACCCGGCTCCGAGCGCCAGGAAGGTTACACGCCGGAGCCTGTTGATTGGCTCGCTAGAACACCTCTGATTTCCCCCGCCGGCTGCCCGACTCCCGGCGGACACGTGCATAACCTGTTCCGGCGCCCAAACACAAATTTACATTTATATGAAAAGAGGGAGAGAGGAAAGGTGCACGCAGGACAAATCCTGCTGCATTTTCCACGCTGCGACGTCCAGGTCTGAGCACCGTGCAGGGATCCCTCGCACAAATGGGGCCGAGGAGGGAGAAATTCAGCCCGAGCAGCTTAAAGGCGCCTCGTGGAGCGAGTCACTGGGTGCACAGCGGGCCACTGTGGAACAAAATAAACTGCAGAACACTGCAGCGACTGTAAAGCCACACAGAGAGTGGAAAAGAAATAAATAAAAGCTCCAGAGAAGGTAAACAAGAGAGACATTAAATACAAAAAGGACCCTTCTGAAAGAGAAACCCATCAAAGTTGTCTGCAAAGCAAAGTTTCCAAAGCAACAGATGAGTAGGCGATGGAGGGCGGCTGTGCTTTTCAAACTCTCGGACTCCTTCACAAAAGGTCACAAGAAGTTGCCGAGGGAAGCCTGGCTTTGTGGAGCCAGAGTCGTCATAAAGAGAAGAGTCCATGAATGAAAGTGTGGAGCCCTTTGGCAAGATTCAGTCTGATGAAAGGTTATTTATCAAGAGAGGTCGGGGGCGGAAAGCCAATGTCTTTTTACCTTGAACATTTTCTATCAGCGATGAAAATAATATAGGTAATAATAGGTGTTCATCACCTCTTCAGGTCATGTCTTATTATCGCAGTCAGACCAAGAGTCGGCAGCCCGGAGGCTCCAGTGACGACGTGTTAACACTCACAATGCTGATGAATGAGCATGTTTATGTTTATTATGTTTACGCTCACTAATGCTAACGTTTAGCATTGTGCACATGTGCATCATAATGAGTCACCTCGGGCCTGATCCTCTGTAAATGAATCAACATCAACAGCCCCTGTTGTTTGTTACTCACTGTACATGTTTATGTACACTACATATGCATTTTTGCACTTTAATTGTTTACATTTCATCCTACCTACCTACTACCTAGCTACCTACCTTCCTTCCTAGCTACCTACCTACCAACCTACTACCTAGCTATCTTGCTACCTAGCTACCTAACTATCTACCTACCTACCGACTACCTACCTACCTACTACCTAGCTATCTTGCTACCTAGCTACCTAACTATCTACCTACCTACCTACTACCTACCTACCTACTACCTAGCTACCTTCTTCCTAACTAACTACCTACTACCTACCTACCTACCTACTACCTAGCTACCTTCTTCCTAACTAACTACCTACTACCTACCTACCTACCTACCTACCTACCTACCTACTACCTAGCTACCTTCTTCCTAACTAACTACCTACTACCTACCTACCTACCTACCTACCTACCTACCTACTACCTAGCTACCTTCTTCCTAACTAACTACCTACTACCTACCTACCTACCTACTACCTAGCTACCTTCTTCCTAACTAACTACCTACTACCTACCTACCTACCTACCTACCTACCTACCTACCTACTACCTAGCTACCTTCTTCCTAACTAACTACCTACCTGCCTACCTGCCTACCTGCCTACCTACCTACCTACCTACCTACCTACCTACCTACCTACCTACCTACAAAAAGAGAAGAGGATCACAAGTCCGTGGGATCCCTCCTCTGGGGGATCATGGACGTCTGGAGAATATTTCACGGCAATCCACCCAATATTTAGTTCGATGGTCCAATAGAGATGTTAAACTCTTGAGGTGATGAACTATTTAGGAACAGCACCCGGAGCTATTACTGTATTACATCTTTTTAAATCTAAAGAGGAAATCTTTGAAGGCCAATTTCATTCGAGCGACTTCATTTCAAGGACAGATAACAGCCATGCAGTTGGATGCAGGGACATTCACTGCAGTGAGATACACCGATGGCATCCGCTGTCCTCCTGCTCGGCCACGAAATGACTGCGACGGGGGAAAGCTACAATTGTGGGGTAGTGGGGCGATTTGGCTCACCTGACAGGTAGATGTTGTCTCCGGCCGAGATGACACTGAAGAACTCGCGGTCGTAGAAGGGCAGGCTGGCCAGCGGGTACCACTTACTGCTCTGGGGGTTGAAGCAGGTGACCGCCGTCAGGGAGCGCTGGCTCATCCCGATGGCCTGGCGGCCTCCCACCAGAACTATCACCTCCGCTACACCTGGAGGACAAAGGGAACAGGAGGGGAGGATGCATGGAGAGGGGGGGGGATCGGGGCCGGACAAAGGAGGTGAAGAGATGGGAGAGAACAGGCCATCAGGGAAGGTTTCCACCGAATAAGAGCCAGGATTGAATCAAAGCCTCTTTGAGAGGCACCCAACCCAACACACACACACACACACACACACACACACACACACACACTCACACTCACACTCACACTCACACTCACACTCACACTCACACACACACACACACACACACACACACACATATATATACACACAGTTGATTTGCCACAATTAGACGGCTGAGAGGACACCTCTACATGCCTGAGTTGTCTTTCATTCTTTCAGTTTGTAAGTACTCTTCACGAATAGATATAATTTGATATGAAGAGTAATGTCACGCTGTTTCAATGGTTCATCCAGGCTGACAATTTAAAAAGGGCAGATAGAGACAAAGACCCATCTTAGCAACAGCTGAATGAGAATAGAAGAAATCAACTAGTCGCTGGTAAAAAAGAAACTGAAAGCCGGAGCAGAGAAATGTGCGCGGATTTAAATACGAACAGGTTGTTTCAGTGTCAAGTGTAAAATATCGCCTTTAACTAGATGGAATATCAACAGGGTTGCAAAGATATTCAGAAAAATAAAAAAAGCCCATTAATAAAAACCAGAAGGTTAGCGCTACTGCAATATCAGCTGCATGTTTAAACCTCAATCTAATTACTGAGAGGACTGCAAAGGGCCCGAAGCCAAAATATGAAGAGCTCAAAGCCCCTGGACTGGACTTCAGGCTCCATCATGTAATTCTTCTTCTGGGGCCGAAGGGACTCTCAAATGTAAATAACAGATGTGGTGTCGACACTCGCTCGTGGACCCTCGATACAAACACAACCAGCCACACATTACCAGCCTGCCGCTCCGGGTTCTGCAGAGTCAACACACGGCTTGTCGGGAAATGCAAAAACAAAAAATGCAAAACAGGGAAAAAAGAGTTTTTCCTCTCGGCCGCAGGAAACTAAACGGGAAAGTATAACTCAATTACCGAGACTGACACACACTTTGAGAGAATCGATCTGTGTACATGTCCACGTGGACACACACACACACACACACACACAAACACACACTGAGGACCTTGTGTGATTGAGAAGATACTTGAGACACGTTCAGCCCTCATCCCTATTGCTCCTCAGCCTGTCAGACGCACACACACACGCGCACACACACACACACACACACACACACACACACACACACACACACACACACACACACACACACACACACACACACACACACACACACACACACACGCACACACACGCAGGGAGCGGCTGGATAAAGACACCAGTGATCCAAAACACACAAACAGGTTGGCGGGCTGCCACATGCGTGTCTCAGGTCCTCTCAGTCTTCAGCAGCAGGCTCCAGTGAGCCGCCAGACAGAAATGAGCTGTGTGTTCGCGAGTGGAGGAGGGAGGGAGGGAGGAGGAGGGAAACAAAGATGGAGGGACAAGAAAGAGGGGGGAAACTCATCTTCAAGCGTTCCAAACCAGGGCTAACCACTGGTTCATCTGCTCGGATCGATGCTTTCCCGCAGAGACACATCTATAGGCGGCTGTCTATTTTTTTTTTTCCCGCAGTAAAAAAATAAATAAAACCTTATTTCTTTTTTTTTTTATTTCTCTTAAGCTTCTATGTTTTTTCTTCCAATGCTGGTAAAAAAAACCAGTTTCTTCTCCAGGAAGAGGAAAGAAAGGCTGAACTACAATGGGCTTTGGCGAGGCTGAGCAAACAGCCGGAGCAGTGAGCGCTGCCTCAGACGTATCGTGGACATCCAGCTTAGACTTAGTGGACCGCTTACAGCCGACTGCTCCTCTTCCTCTGAGATATCGTTTGTTTAAACGTTCCTCTGCGTGGGACGAGCCAGGAAGTGACAAGTCGAAGGTTACGGAAAGCTTAAAAAAAAAAAGATGAGAGAAACCAAAACGGAGGGCGTGGGAGCGGGGAAAAGATGCCCGGAAGGGGATTCGAACCCGCGACCATCGCGTTACGGCCCCTCAAGACCTCGGATACGCGGCTAATAAATGGAGGCGGAGTTTTATAAGTCGCAGTCGCAGCCGCAGCAGCTGTTCTTTAAAAAAAAAAAAAGACAAGAAAATAATAAATGAAGCGGAAACAAGCTTTGTTTTCCCTCTCATGAGCCTCACACACACACACACACACACACACACACACACACACACACACACACACACACACACACACACACACACACACACACACACACACACACACACACACACACGCATTAATTATATTGACTCTGCTATTGTTTCTTGCTTCGTGATTAGTTTGTGCTCTCGCCGTACGTGTCCTCACTCCATTTCTCTTCATCGCGCGCGGTGTTCCCACTTTATTGGATCTTAAAAGTCGGAGCGTTTTCCCTCTGCCTTTATAGGATTACAGATTCATCTCTTTTCATCTCCCTTTCTTTACATCTTTTTAGCTGCTTCACTTCGTTCCCATTGACTGCCTCAATTAAGCTGTCAAAGTTTCAGTGTGCGCGCCAATTTGGAAATTGGTTCCTTTTTTGTTTTTGTTTTTGACGTTTGTTTTAATAGAAATACAAACAATTATATTCCATCTTCAAACGCGGTGGAAGATTTACATGTTACACTAAAGTTCCCGATGCAAAAAGGGGTAATTTCTCTTGACTGAAGACCTTTCTGTTTGCTGTTGCCTTTAATTAAACCAGATTCTGCATCTTGCTGCTGCATTTTATATCTTAAACTGCACTGCAACTTATTAAATTCTGCATTTTAACAGTTTTTTTTAACGTTTTAATGAATGTTCTTAATTGTTTTAATGGTTTCATGTGAAGCTCTTTGAATCGCCTTGTTGTTGAAATGTGATATACAAGTAAACCTGCCTCGCCTCACATAGCGCGTCTCCGTCCTGAACCCCCCGCTGTGTCCAATTAGTCCGGCTTAAGCGGACCCGCATGCCGCTTCAACGCACAGCCGAGCACCGTGCACTGTGCACCGTGAACCGTGCACGTGCACGTGCGGGTCTCCATGATCACCTACTGCACATGTGCGGGGGCTGTTCCGCTCGGCCGGACCCGTCAGCGAGCGTCCACATCTGTGCCGCGGCGCTCCGACCCCCGGTGCCCCCCCCCCCGAACACGTCCACCAGCCGACGGCGGCCTGTCAGAACGCAACACAACACGAGAGCGGCGCCGCAGACGGGGGAGTCACGCCGTCGGATCAGATGGCTGCGTGGGTGAGAGTTTTTCTCCCCGCGAAAAGGAAGCCTCACAGGGACGGCTGTCCGTCAGTCAGCCGGAGGTTTGATGGGAGTTTGGTGGAGGGATGAAGGGATGGAAGATGGAAGGATAAAGGCGAGCGGTTGGGGATGAAGGGATAACCGAGTCTTGACAGCTCTTGTTTTTTTTTTTCCCGGTCCAGAGTTTATACCCGTGGCAGTTTGGGAGGAAAATGTCTGCTTCTCCTGATTGTTACTGACCTTTTGTGATATTTCTGCTGTATTTTAAACCCGGCTCTATTCAGGAAAACAACAACATCTGATCACAGGTTTTGAACAACAGCCTGCTTAGAAGCAACATATAAAGACGAATACATAAACTCTGTGCAGCTATTCAGGAAGTGCCTTGTTTGCAACCCTGAGCTGTCGCTGTTGTTCTGTGATAGAAGCATTCAATTAAATGCTTCCTCTAATCCTTTGTGTTGACATTTAACACTGAAGTCAGGCAGCAACCTCCGGCTGTGGGAAGGGAAGCCAGTGGAGAAGTGCTTAAACTAAAAGCATTCTTAGTGGGGCGACTCCTCTGGTTGTATAGAAGTCTATGCTTCATGTGTTAAAGCTGCATTCTCTCTCCTGACCACCAGGGGGTGACTCCTCTGGTTGTATAGAAGTCTATGCTTCATGTGTTAAAGCTGCATTCTCTCTCCTGACCACCAGGGGGTGACTCCTCTGGTTGTATAGAAGTCTATGCTTCATGTGTTAAAGCTGCATTCTCTCTCCTGACCACCAGGGGGCGACTCCTCTGGTTGTATAGAAGTCTATGCTTCATGTCTTAAAGCTGCATTCTCTCTCCTGACCACCAGGGGGCGATGATGTTCATTTAGTAAATTATGATTTTTAGACCACAAAGCAGGGGATGCTTTAGGGGCGGGGCTACAAGGTGATTGACAGGTAGCTACCACAGCGTTGTCTGGGAGTGTTTTTTCTTTATAATGAACTTTAATTGTAACCATTTTGTTTCCCTAAAGATCTCATTCAGCATTCAGTTGCTCTTAGCTCCGCCCTCTTGTGTCTTCTTCTGGTTGCAAAAGCCAAGATGGCGGCGATCAAAATGCCAAATTCAAGGCTTCAAAACATCCACAAACCAATGGGAGACGTCCCAGTGACTACCTCTACCTCTTATATACAGTGGGTGAATAAAAGACATATTTTATATTCTCTAGCTCGGAGCTCAGAAAGAAAGAAACTGTCCCTTTGCTGCTGTGCGTGAAGGTAAATGAGGTTTTAATGAAAAAGCCGCCTATGTAATGTTGATAGAACACACATATTGACTACTGCAGCTTTAAGAAATGCCCAGAGTGGTCCATCAGAACATCAGCAGACACGGCAGGAGGCATTGTGCGTTGAGCGTAAACAAAGACTACAATGGGAGGAGAACCTGGACCGAGCCCGGCATTAAATCTCTCAGGAGGAGGTTTTCCGTCACGGCTGGGAATTGTGCTCGGAAAAAAAGGGAAAAAGTACGTACGAGGAGCGGACAGGCGCGTTGAATCTCAAATTGAATTTGATGCCCACCCGCAGAGCCTCATGCACACGCACACACAAAACACCCCCCCTACCCCCCCTCCCCCCGGCAGTATCTGCGTATTGCTGCTTCAACCGAATGAAACCTGATCTGTGACAGGAGCACGGCGTGCATGCTTTACCTCCTGCAGGAACACACACACACACACACACACACACACACACACACACACACACACACCAGGAGGAGAGCGGTTGATGAAAAGATGGAGACAGAACGGAGAGATCCTGTCTCTTCTCCTTCCCTGCTGCGGCTCTTATCTCACCTTGTTATGCGTCTCCTTGCTCTCCGCCCCATGCCGTGACCCTGCTTTCACTATTGCACTATTCATCCTCTTCTTTTTTCTTCTTCTTTTTCACCCCGGGGCCTAACACACCTCCCTCTTCCCCCATCTCTCTCTCTCTCTCTTTTTTCCCAACCTAAATCTCCCGTTCTCCCTCTTCAAGTCCTCCTCTCTAAACCACGGGAGCCGGTGCTCTCTTCTCCGCCCGATATTCTCTCCGTTTCATCCTCCCTCTCGGCGTCCCGTCCTCTCGCCCCCTGCACCTTCTACCTCTCAATCAGCGCTCCGTGAGCTTCCTTTAACCCGCCGTGCTTTGCAGCCTCGCCCGTCCCGCCGTCCCTTTGACTTCAGAGCTGACGGCGGGTCGTCCGCTGAAAGGCGTCCGTGAGCACGAGGCCCGTCCTCCAGCTTCAGACGTCCTTGTCTTTAACCCTGAACACCAACGTTAAAAATAGTCACACCAACACTAACGCCGGGTGATTTTCACCCGATATTAAGTAGCTGATAATAAATACTTCTCATCAAAGCAACACAAGGCAAGTTGAAGTCCTCTTTTATTTTACCCTATAGAACTTCTCATATCGTGGTATCATGGGGGGACCCTGAAAAAAGGCTCAATAAAACCTGATTAAAAACATAAATAATGGAGCTATGAACTTGTTCTTTGGTCCACATGTTCCTGGACATGTGAGCCTTGTCCTGTGAAGGAAATGTCACATGACAATGTAAAAACACATCCGATTTTTCACTATCACTAACGAACACTTGTCTGTTGAAAAAAACAGGGATCGGAACAGAGAGACACGCCCACCTTCAATAAAGACACGCCCACATCCAGTAAAGACATGCCCACCTTCAGTAAATACACGCCCCCATTCAGTAAAGACACGCCCACCTTCAATAACGTTTATGAGAAGCAGGAAGCTCCACAAGTACGAATACGTTGCTGAGACATTTATAGACTAGATTCAAACAGAGGAATCCGAGGTATTTAATGTACTTCATGAAGGAGTACGTCGTGAACAAGACAAGAGTTTGAGCTCCGCTTCCCATTAGTGTTTGCCTTGATTATTAATATCACCATGGAAGGAAAGTCGGTTGCGTTTAATACATAAATCACAGGAACGCAGGTGACAATGAAAACAAACATCTGCTCCGGTTCTCGTGGGAGAGAGAGCGTCAAAGTCTGTGTTGATAAACGTGTCACATAAATATGTATATATATATATATATACAGTTAGGTCCATAAATATTTGGACATTGACACATTTTTCATTATTTTGGCTCTGTACACCACAACAATGGAGTTGAAATGAAAAAATCAAGATGTGCTTTAAGTGCAGACTTTCAGCTTTAATTTGAGGGTATTTACATCCAAATCAGGTGAACGGTGTAGGAATTACAACAAATTCAAATGTGGCCACCCTCTTTTTAAGGGATCAAAAGTAATTGGACAATTGGCTGATCAGCTGTTTCAAGGTCAGGTGTGTGTAATTCCCTCGATATTTCATTTACAAGGAGTAGATAAAAGGGTCTTGGGTTCATTTCAGGTGTGGTATTTGTGTTTGGAATCTGTTGCGGTCAACTTTCAATATTAAGTCCAAAGAGCTGTCACTATCAGTGAAGCAAGCCATCATTAGGCTGAAAAATCAAAACAAAACCATCAGAGAGATAGCAGACACATTAGGTGTGGCCAAATCAACTGTTTGGTACATGCTTAAGAAGAAAGAACGCACTGGTGAGCTCAGCTACACCAAAAGACCTGGAAGACCACGGAAGACAACTGTGGTGGATGACAGAAGAATCATTTCCCTGGTGAAGAAAAACCCCTTCACAACAGTTGGCCAGATCAAGAACACTCTCCAGGAGGTAGGTGTATCTGTGTCAAAGTCAACAATCAAGAGAAGACTTCACCAGAGTAAATACAGAGGGTTCACCACAAGATGTAAACCATTGGTGAGCCTCAAAAACAGGAAGACCAGATTAGAGTTTGCCAAAAAACATCTAAAAGAGCCTGTACAGTTCTGGAAGAACATCCTATGGACAGATGAGACGAAGATAAACTTGTACCAGAATGATGGGAAGAGAAGAGTATGGAGAAGGAAAGGAACTGCTCATGATCCAAAGCATACCACCTCATCAGTGAAGCATGGTGGAGGTAGTGTTATGGCGTGGGCATGTATGGAACTGGTTCCCTCGTATTTATTGATGATGTGACTGCTGACAAAAGTAGCAGGATGAATTCGGAAGTGTTTGGGGCAATATTATCTGCTCATATTCAGCCAAATGCTTCAGAACTCATTGGACGGCGCTTCACAGTGCAGATGGACAATGACCCGAAGCATACTGCGAAAGCAACCAAGGAGTTTTTTAAGGCAAAGAAGTGGAATGTTCTGCAATGGCCAAGTCAATCACCTGACCTGAATCCAATTGAGCATGCATTTCACTTGCTGAAGACAAAACTGAAGGGAAAATGCCCCAAGAACCAGCAGGAACTGAAGACGGTTGCAGTAGAGGCCTGGCAGAGCATCACCAGGGACGAAACCCAGCGTCTGGTGATGTCTATGGAATCCAGACTTCAGGCTGTCATTGACTGCAAAGGATTTTCAACAAAGTATTAAAAGTGACAATTAGATTTATGATTATATTCATTTGTCCAATTACTTTTGGTCCCTTAAATAGAGGGTGGCCACATTTGAATTTGTTGTAATTCCTACACCGTTCACCTGATTTGGATGTAAATACCCTCAAATTAAAGCTGAAAGTCTGCACTTAAAGCACATCTTGATTTTGTCATTTCAACTCCATTGTTGTGGTGTACAGAGCCAAAATAATGAAAAATGTGTCAATGTCCAAATATTTATGGACCTAACTGTATATACATATATGTGTGAATATATTCATATGCTGTACGACTGAGGAGAACTGGTGCAGGCTTTTCCTCACTGGGCTCAGAGCCATTCATATCTCGCTGCTGGTCCATAACCACTTCCTCTTATCTCGGCCGCCTCCCTCTAATCCCATGATTTCTCTCCCGTGGTGTTAATTTGCCACGGTGAGGATCAGGAGGCCAAAGGCGCCCGAATGATGTCGGGGTCCAGGGACGGGTTTTAATATCTAATGGGCTAGAAAAAATATATATCTGCACTTCATATTATACTTTTTTTTTTAAAGGCCTCAAATGTCTTAAAGGGTTGATGCACTTAAACATGGTGATTTCAGATGATTTTTGGTTTTATTTGCCCACATTTTGCCCACATTTTGCCCTCATTTTGCCTTCATTTTGCCTTCATTTTGCCCACATTTTGCCCACGTTTTGCCCACATTTTGCCTACATTTTGCCTTCATTTTGCCCACATTTTGCCCTCATTTTGCCCTCATTTTGCCCACATTTTGCCTTCATTTTGCCCACATTTTGCCCACATTTTGCCCTCATTTTGCCCACATTTTGCCCACATTTTGCCTTCATTTTGCCTTCATTTTGTCCACATTTTGCCCACATTTTGTCCACATTTTGCCTTCATTTTGCCCACATTTTGCTCACATTTTGCCCACATTTTGCCCACATTTTGCCTTCATTTTGCCCACATTTTGCCCACATTTTGCCCACATTTTGCCCTCATTTTGCCCACATTTTGCCCACATTTTGTCCACTCTTCGTCTGAGCGTTCCACCTTCGGCCAGATGCAGCGAGGGCTAGTGGATCAGCGGCTCGTCGCGGCGCCGTTGAAAAGAAACAGAGCGACGATCCACTTTGCAGTGAAATAGTTTTTCCCTGTTGTTGGTGGAACTACTTTCCACCAGAGAAACTGTTCGGGTTTATTCTGAGGAGATCCCAGAGTAACTGGGACACTGTCACTGGAGAGAGATGTTTCTGCTGAATTTTTTAAATGTAATGCCTCAACGCTGCGAGCAGGAAACTTCATTCCCCCTCCTCGCATTGTGTGAGACGGATATGTCGGAAAACCCAAATCTGTCGAGCGCGGTTAGACGGCCCGACAGGAAAGTAACGAGATGTTTTCTTGTAAATTGAACGGACAACCCGCTAAACTTTGCAGTATTTTCTTTATTTTTTTTTAAACGCACACATTGTGATTTAATGGATGCAGCCGCAGCCCAAACAAACCAAATCTGCAGCATCAGCACAATGCAATGACACAGCTCCAGCCGGGTTGGCCGGGCCCGTTGAATACTGGATGAAGCAGGTTGTGCACGGCGGGCCAGAGCACCAGATGTGCCGTGAGCCTGATCCCCCGGTCCTGTGAATGCAGCGGAAGGAACCTTCCTTTTGGCTGCAGCCCGTGCAGCCGTTCAGACCAGGGGTTATCAAATCTGGATTTACTGCCTCCATGTTACATTTATGAGCCGAGACAGACGTGTTTGCTTGAGATTTCACTGATAAGCCGTCGGAATATCAAAAACTCACACTCCAATTCTCCTGTGAGTGGAGACGTTCAACTTTCTCTCCCTCTCCCTCCCTCGCCTTTCCTCAAATAACATCTCCAGACTCCAGAAATAACATAAAAAAATCGGAAGAGGATCCGCTGAAGGGCACTCTTCACATCCAGCGATTAAGACATTTCTGGCACATTCGCCTGCATCCTGCTTTTCCCAGTTTTGAGAGGTGAAACAAGAGTAATCTCACGCTGCATTGGCTCTAAACGACAAACCAGGCTGAATAATTACACAGAGCAGGACAATAATCAACAGTCCTGACGTGAAAAAAGAAGAGAAAAAGCTCATAATTGTCTTTCCAAAGCGCTGACGGCTCCGCCGCCACGTCCGCCTGGCTTAATGGTTAGCGTCGGGGCCGTGCAGCCGGGAGAGATAATCACAGATAAATTCAATTATTCCATGAGGAACGGCTTCGCGGCCGAGGAACGTTTCGAGAGATGTTTGAGGCGATCAGCGAGACGGAGCGCTTAATCGGACCGGAGCCAGAAGCAGGAGGTGGCGGGCGACGGAGGGGAGGAGTCTGACGATGGTTTCATGCTCCCTCCTTTACGAGCTGCGTTCCGAGGAGTCCGCCGCCCGAGGTGCGAACGAGGAGATGGGGGTCCCCCACCGGGTTTATTGCCTCCAAAATGTGGGCGCCAGCCAAGCTGTCGTCCAATGAAATCCAACCTGCATTTTATTCGGCTACGGGAATGTTAAAATGGGCAATAACGTTTAATACCATCACGCCCAGGCTGTGATCTCATGTGTTGGGAGCTTTAAAACTGAGTAATCTAGTGAAAGGAATGATCACATGGGCAGAACACATGTTGGGAAACACTGGAGCTGCAAGACATCTCACGGCTGTGTTGTTGTTGTTGTTGCTGAGTTCTCCGACATTAGCTACATAGATGCATCTGCTTGATTACAGATGATCAAGTTCAGAAAGAATGGAGCTACTTTTTTTTGTACGGATTCCTTCCTACAGCGCAAATATATAACAATGTGTGTGTGTGTGTGTGTGTGTGTGAGACAGAGGAACAGTGTGAGCTGAGCTGGACCCCTGCGTCTCCTCGTCATTACAGCTCATTTGTCTGAGTGCTATTCCACTTGGCCGGGTTGAGTTAACGGTTTGGCCCGGCGCTCCGGCGCTCCGGCGTTCCCCCTCCCTCCTCCGAGCCGAGCGAGTGGGAACCCGGCGTCGGTGTCCGGAGGCTTCGGCGTGCACGAGGACTTCTTTCCTCGCTCCTCGAAAACACACAGACGTGTAGATCAAGAGCATCGAGAGTGGAAGGGACACAAAAAAAAATGGTTGCGAGTAAACTCTCAGATCCGAGCGTCTGTCTAATCCCCGGCGATCCCCCGGAACGTCTAATGACAGCTAATCAGATGCACATCCACCCTCTAATTAACCAATTAGCTGCTAATGGATACACATACAGTACGCACAACACCGCCGATCTATTACGAGTCACTCCAAGATCTCACTTCCCCCCACAAGACTCGCTTCTTCTGGCCAAAACGAGGAAGACGGGAGGCTCCACCCCCACACCCCTTCCTCCCCCCCCCGCAAAGTTCACAGCTGTGGTATAGCAAGAATGACATGCTGTACAAAATAAGTATCCCTAAAGTTGGTGCACACAGTATGGTAAAATAACGCCATCTGTTCACACACACACACACACACACACACACACACACACACACACACACACACACACACACACACACACACACACACACACAGAGCTCCTCTTTGTGTTTGAAGTTAAGTTTATAATTTATAAAAAAGCACAGCGACTATGTCTATGCTGCATATCTTTTTGGCTCCTTAATTAGCGTCTAATGAAGTTAACGGGCAGAGCGTCCGCTCGGTGAAACGCCGGCACGGTGCGGAGAGAGACTACGGGGCCGTCTCGTTTTTTAGATAAATAAACTTCGTGTCACGCCGGTTATTCACAGTTTATGACTCTGTCCGCGCCGTAATTGAAAAAGAGAGAGAAAAGCTGGTGTTTGTCTGTCTTTCAACCATTAACGCCGCTCAGGAGCAGGTTTTCGGGGGTGGAAACTGGGCCAGGACCTGTCGAGACACCAATAAAAACTGGGCTATTAAGTAAAGAAATAAATAACAATGCAGCGCAGCGGGATGCTATATAAAGAAAAGGAGAAAAAACCTGGGAAAACAAAATTAAACGAGTGTGTGGAAAACCATCTGGCTGCTTCTAGGAGGAACTTCAGCTCACAGCTAATGGAGCGAGCGCTCATTAAGGCGTCGCCCTTTCTGTCGCATTTAAAGAAGTTCACGCTCTTCCATCTTACCAGCACACTGCCGAGTGCATCTTCATAGTCCATTAATATTCATATTAATGGACTTCCTACCCCGTGACATGATGTACGAGCTCAATATCAACATTTTAACCACCGTGGTGTAATGTTGGATCAATATTTCTTTATTAACAATGGATGCAATGACGTCATGCATGGAGACAGGTCATTGGTGGGTTGGGAGTGTGTTGCAGAGGGGTGGAGTCAGGTCACATGACCTGGACTGGAGTCGGACTCGAGACAGGTTTGATGTCTTTAGACTCGACGTGGACCTGAACTCTGATGACTCGTGACTTCATACATTACATTACATTACATTACATGTCATTTAGCTGACGCTTTTATCCAAAGCGACTTACAATAAGTGCATTCTACGGTTACAAACAAGAATCAGAACAACAAGAATCAAGAAGGTACAATTTCGTCAAAGGTTCGACTACAAAGTGCTATCAGTAAGAGCCATTTCAGTGCTACTATAGTGCTACATCCTTTATTCAAGGTATAGTCGGAAAAGATATGTTTTTAGTTTGCGACGGAAGATGTAGAGACTTTCTGATGTCCTGATGTCAATGGGGAGCTCATTCCACCATCGAGGAGCCAGGACAGAGAACAGTCGAGACTTTGTTGAGTGTTTAGCTCGCAGCGACGGAGCTACAAGGCTACAAGCCTGAAGATTAAAAGTGTGCCACGGATTAATTAATTTCCTCAATCTACTCACGTTGATCCTGTTTATTCCCAAAGAGCCGACAGATAATTCCCCAGATCCGGTTTCTCCGTCACTCCCAAAAAAATGAATATATTTAAAAGTAATATTTAAAAGTAACAGTGCAGTATACACAGTCTGTGGGCTATAGGCAGCCACTGGTCATCACACACTCCGCCTCCAGCATCTCTAAAGCTCACCAATCAAAACACTGCGTTTCATTTACCCGAGACGTCAAACTATTGTCGTCTTAATACAAACATGCCAGCTTTTGTTAAAAAGGTATTCCTATTATTTCAACAGCGGCCTCCGCATTGCGGCTTGGCCTTTACGAATGTCTGCTCGGGGGGAAGCCAGCTCGGTGAACATAACCTCCACCGTCTAGCTCAGACGTTTAAGGCTCGCTGTGAAAGGATGTTAATTAAAAATCTGTCTCACAAGAGTAAATAAAAATTCAAGGCTTAGAAAAATGTAATTCAACTCACATTTATCACCAGTAAAAAGGCTGAAAGCGTGAGGCGCTCAGGCGTGTGTGTGTGTATGCAAACACACACACACACACACACACACACACACACACACACACACACACACTGCATGAACGCGAACACACCCACTGTAACACACCCACATATGCACGCGACGCACAAGTTCACAGATTGACTGTGCTCAGCAAGAAGTGCTTCACGGATGGCAGTTTCCTTTCTTTTTCCGCCTGACAGACTTATCAGCCGAGCTCAGGTGGTGCCCCATCTGCCTGCTCGCATTTAAAATACACACACACACACACACACACACACACACACACTTACTGCTTACACAAGTAGACACATGCTCAAGGAATAAACTCAATCAAACGTCTGCCCTTCAAATTTCATTTCTGATCCCACAGGCTCCTCCCCCCCTCCCTCCCCGTCTCTGACCACAACTCGACCTCCCCCTCAACCCCCCCACACCCCCTAAAAAAATGTCTCTTCACTTTCTCGTCCACTGCGCGCCAACCTTCGCTGTCCCGCATGTGCATGTGCATTTGCATGTGCATTTGCATGTGTATTTGCATGTGCATTTGCATGTGCACGTGCATGTGCATGTGCGCTAACCCGGTGACCACGCACCCCGCTGTGCAGACCCCACCCTGTCCAGTGCAGCAGATGGCTGAGCAGCACATGCACACATGCAGACAACCAGGAAGCAGACACACTCTGGACGCACACACACACACTCTGGACACACACACACTCTGGACGCACACACACACTCTGGATGCACACACACTCTGGACGCACACACACACACAGGCATTAAAAAACAATCAGAACGTCGAGGCGCGTTCATATCCCAATCATCAGATCAGGTTTAAACATCCCTGTCGAGACAGTCGTGATAACACCTGCAGCTTCAGAGGAGTTCAGAGCTTACATGTATTCCTCATCCCGCGAGTCAATGGGGCGTAATGCATCATGCATGTATTCATCCCGGCAGCACTTATGCATTTGTATAATTCTGTTGTACAGAGCCACGAGCTGCCGTGAATCAATGCACACTTCAGCCGGCGTAATGGGGCTGCAGGATGCATAAGATATGCACATAGCAAACACTCTACAATGGTCCTTGACAGAAAGCGCTTGGAGAAAGTGCTGAGAACGAGGAGAAAGCGCTGGATCCAGGGATGAGTAATGGGGCGGTGCTGAGCGCGAGCAACGCCACAAATGTCTTTTCCTCGAGAGGCGAATGATTCTTTATGAAGCCCCCGTGCGACTGCATTACAGGTGATTACACATGCAACCAAAATGTACAAACCGAATGTTTGTTTACTGGCAAATAAACACACCGGCTGGACAACGGCGTTGGCTCGTGAGCTGACCTCTCTCCATAAAGTCCCATTTGTTAGGCAATTATCTTTATTCCACCAAGCAGAAAATAACTTGGTGGAACAGGAAGGTGTGCCGGTGCGAGGCTCGTAATGCCGCTGCAGACACTATAATTAGGCAGCTCTTTACGGTGGGAAGGAGCGGGGTCCTGGCCGACCGGAGGGAAAGAAATCACACGGCCAAAAGCAATTTGCAGGCGCCTTCCCAATCGCGGTGAATGATTCTTTGAATTTAACGATGTAAACAAACACGGGCTTCAATGGCCGGCGCGTCGGCGGTGGTCGGACAGTGAATGGTCGGCCCGGTTGGCTTTGAAACGGACGGCGGTGCCGGGCTGTGGCCAGCCGGCGCTGGAACAAACTTGTGAAAGGAGACTGGGTTTGGTGTGAGAAGAGGGTCGGGGGTTGGACCCGGTACGGTTCCAGCCTTTCATGGTCGCCCGAATCAGGTCTGGCTCAGGTCGCCATTTGTTTTGTTTGATTATGGAAAGAAAAACCTGCGCTGGCATTTGGAAATGTGTCCGGTTGGCCCGGCAAGTATTTGAAAACGCTCCAAATCCTGGCTTTCCAAAAAAAATCTATACAATGCAGCTGAAAGTCAGGCTCCTCTTGTGGGGACCGGACCTCACTGTGACCCAGTAGCAGGAGTGTGTGTGTGTGTGTGTGTGTGTGTTCTGGGTCAATCACACTTGTGGGTTTCTCTCTGCCACCTTCTCTCAGGTAAAAAAACAAACAGAGGACCTTTTCTAGTCTTTCTACCCGACATGACATCACACACCCCATTCACACCCCGGTGGGAGGAGCTTACCGGCGGAGAGCCGCGGCCGGGTCCGGGGCGTCTGCATCTCCTGCCGGGCGTGCGGCAGCATGTGGTAGCGCTTGGCCTCGTTCACCAGGTCGCGGCACGCCTCCGACGACTTGATCAGCTCCTCGTTGTCCACCACGTTCAGCAGGTAGGACGGGTGGATGAAGGGCAGGCGCACCGCCGCCAGCAGGTCGGACAGCGTCTGAGAAAGAAACATTTAAATGAATTACGAGCGGGGACAACAAACAACAAACAGCTCTCTAACACGCGGGGGATCCCGGTCAGTGAGCACATCTCCCACAGTGAGAAGAGGCCATTATATCGGCTGCAGCTCCGTTTTCTATTTCCGTACTTCGGCCGAGCGGCGGATGAAAAGACGCCGAGGCTTCAAGCGTTTCTTTAAAGCCTCGACGGCTCTTTAAAAACAACTCCAGAGACTTTGGACTTCAGACATCTGAGCGTTCACCGTGTTCACCTCCGGCTTCTGATTTTCCAAATGATGCAGCCGAAACAGAGACTCGTTTCTGGTTAATCATGACCCATTCTCGGGAGATGCTTGCCTCCGTGCACACGCTTGCCTCCGTGCACACGTTTGCCCCACAGCTCGGTGTGCTTATAGGTGTTCAGACGGACTGTTGCCATGGCAACCTGGTCTACGGCTCTGGCTGCTGAATGTGTGTGTGTGTGTGTGTACATATATATATATATATATATATATATATATATATATAAGCGTGTGTATAAGTGTGTGTACGCCCATGGGAGTCTCATCTATGCAGACAGTAAAAGCTGTAAACATGCGAGGACGGAGCGACAGCGAGCCGGCTGGACCGTGACCCCGTTGACCCCGTTGACCCCTGCGGCTCAGAGCGACAGTATTCAGGGGCGAGCAAAACAATAAGCCGACATTCGTCCCCTCTTCTTCCCACCTGAGGCCCTGACGCGTCCCATTTGTTCTCGGCCGATGTCCGACGACCAGAAAGCGAGGGAACAAGACAGCGGAGAGCGGGAAAACAAAGCGGGAATGGCGTGGGAAGGACGGCGGAAGAGGACGGAGCAGACAGCCGAGGGCCGCGGGACCGGGAAAAAAAAAAGACGAGCAACGAGGACGAGGCGAGCGGCATTTAGGGAAATCTGCTGATGACATTTCCCTCTCGCCGCTCAAAGCGACATCGTCTTCCTCTTCTTCCTCTTCCTCCTCCTCCACGAACAGCTTACCCAACAGTTTACCAAACAAACAGCTCGATACCCACGTAAACACCAGCTCTGGCTCCCAGCGCCCAAAGATATGCTTACAGGAGGAGCAGCACCAGCTCAGGAGAAGATACTAATTCCAATTAAAGAGCTCCCGTAGTGGGAGCGTCGCCCCAGTAGTTACTGAGTCACGTCACACCCAGGCGGAGGAGACTTAAGCTCTGCTTTTTCTATTAAAAGCTACTTTTCTCCAGGTCTCACCTGCTTTGGTCTCATGACGTTGTGTCATTAGATGCCAGCAATCGGACGTAATTTTGACGGTAAGTCCTCTTTAGATGAATCTCCTTTCAGGGTTCACACACATTCTGACTTTTCCATAACTTTTCCAGGACTTTAAACTAAATTCCCATGACCAAACATTTAGTGAAATCTGGGTGTGTCCATGAAAAAGTGATACAATGTAGTATTTAAACTAACAATGAGGATTCCAAAGCATACAGTATTCCTTAAAGGACACAAATGAATGAGAGACAATAGTTTGATTAAAAGAATAAACATTTATAGATATACTCAGCGTATGCCTGCTTATATTTTGAGTCTTTCTTTTAAAAGCATATTAATTATTTCATACTCAGCGTAAATGAACCACATGAACACATGAATATAACACATTTACATGACCTTTACTAAACTTTGGGGATTTTAATTTTTTTAAGGACTTTTCCAGGCCTGGAAATAACCATTTTAAAACTCCAGGACTTTTACAGGTTTTCCATGAACGTATGAACCCTGCCTTTGAATCCGTGCAGTCCGAGGAGGAACTCGTCGTATTTTAAAGTCCGTTCTGGCTCGTGAGCGAGTGCATCTGCACAGGTCGTCTGAAATAGGTCCACAACTGACCGCTCCGACCCTCAGAGCGAAATTAAAGCTGTATCTGGGGCAGGTCCAGCCAGGTGGTGCCCTCAGCAGCGCTGCAGAAATACATGTGCTAAAATGTCTGGTGGTGGTGGGGGGTGGTGGGGGGGGGGGGGGGGGGTGCATGTGGACATCCTGTTTTTACATGGAAAAGCAGGTGGACGAGCTGGAATTTAGTTTTGGGGTTTTTTCTCTGGCCCTGGTGGTCAATAGAGAGAATGCAGCTTTAACACATGAAGCATAGACTTCTATACAACCAGAGGAGTCGCCCCCTGGTGGTCAATAGAGAGAATGCAGCTTTAACACATGAAGCATAGACTTCTATACAACCAGAGGAGTCGCCCCCTGGTGGTCAGGAGAGAGAGGATGCAGCTTTAACACATGAAGCATAGACTTCTATACAACCAGAGGAGTCACCCCCTGGTGGTCAATAGAGAGAATGCAGCTTTAACACATGAAGCATAGACTTCTATACAACCAGAGGAGTCGCCCCCTGGTGGTCAGGAGAGAGAGGATGCTAGCTTAAGGGCACTTCCGCATCGTCTTCACTTTTCAGATCCCGGAGGTCGCCGCCTGGTATAACGTAGGCAACAAAGCCCTGACCTGTCTCAGGGGCTTCACCTGCAATGCATGCTGGGAAAGATATCAACAACCTTGAAGAGGAATAAGCGACTATAGAAAATCGGTCACCTGGGAGATCAGAAGCTGAATTCGAAGGTCGTCGGGTCGAGAGTTCAACACACGACGGACGGGCTAAGCCAACGTTTGAGGATGTCCCCGTGACCAGAATGTTCATGACCCACTGTAAACCCCACGTCAAGCCACACACACACACACACACACACACACATATATACCCACACACACGAATATACCCCCACAAACACAGAGTTAACTTTTCTTGACCCGTGGGAAATGAAGTAACGAAGAACAAGCGTCCCACTGTACACCATCTGCAAGCCACACACACACACACACACACACACACACACACACACACACACACACACACACACACACACACACACACACACACACACACACACACACACACACACACACACACACACACACACACACACACATCTGCCTCTCTTCCCTCGCCAAGCGTCTTTAAAAGGCAGTAAAGCTCCCTCAAAGAGACGGCATCTGCTCCCCTGTAAACAGGTAAGGAATGCCGCCTGCATTCAGAATCCTCCCCGAAAAGAACCCGCCCACATGCAGCAGGAGACAGATGGAGACGCATGATTGTCCTGCATGGTAACCGGGCGCCGTTCTGCGGTCGCAGTTATTAATCTGCGCGGTGCAATCAGTCCGAATATTGATTTGACTGTAATCTCGTTGATGAGATGAAAACAACGGGAAGTCACCGGGGCTGACCTCTGATTAAATAAACAACCGTGGATTCAATTGGACTGTAAATGGATCGGGACATCCCCCACAAGTGTGTGTGTTTGTGTGTGCGAGTGCGTGTGTGTGTGTGTTGATGGTATTTAGTGGAGGCGTAATGCATGGATGTTTTTCTCTACTTTAAGTCTTTTATTTCTGGGTGGGAGAAAAAAAAACTATCTCCATCTCTAATTCTATCTAGCTCACCATCTCTCCCACTTCTTTTTCACTGTCTCTCTCTCTCTCTCTCTCTCCACCTTTCATTCCCGCTCCTCTCTCTGACTCCCACACATGCATATATCGGCATGGAAATGAGGGAGAGGAGCTTGCTGCTAAAATTCAAATCCAAAGTGTCCGACCCCGTTAAAAAAAGTTGTGCTTCGTGCCAAGTGCTGAAATTACCCGAGCAGGAAGTGTTTACCCAACGTTCCTCGTTAACATCCGAAATAAAGTGTTTTTTTAGAAGAAAACAAAGAAGACAGTTTTGTAGCCTGTTCAAAAAAACATGAGCTACATTTTAATTTCTTGCATTCCTAATTCTGCACACTGCAAACTCAATATTTTGACTGACTCAGCCATGCAATGCCGGTCCAATACATACAATTATTTATTCGGTATTTGCTTTGCACGCCTTTTATAAAGGTCCGTGAGACCCGGTGCCTCGATGCCACGGATCAAGTTGAAGGATTTATATGTTGACTCGTCCCCCTCTGAAACCTTTATGAAGTGCAAGTGACAACACGCGAGTGAAACGATAAGTAATTCATGGTTTGGGGTTGAGCTTTTATCTTGAAAAGGCACATCCTGCTTGAGAACACACGTGCACCGTGATAGTCCTGAACTCCGATCCTTTTGGTTGGAGAAATTGTGTTAAAAATACACAAACACAACCTCCTCCTCCTCCTCATCATCCTCCACCTGTCTCACCCTTCTCTTTTTCTATCAAAACCCTAAAACTGATTTCTTTTCTTTCATCCGACACGTTAATGGATGAAATCTTTTTCCTCTTTTCGTGGCAGATGTACTCATGGGATTACGGTGATATTGCCAAAGTGTGCCCTCCTTTGCGAATGTTTTTTTCTCATATTAAATCCTGATTATCTCCTCATTCACATATAATATACAGAAAACCCTTGTGAAGATAGATAATTAGGCCATATATGTGTTAGTGGTATATTGGTTTATGATAGTACACAGAAAACAAGAAGAAAAAAAACGATTTCTCGGAAAAAAAACATTTAAAGTAAATTTGTATTATTTTAACTATATCATCCAAGAGTTTAATTATTATTTATTATTATTATATAAAATAGCTCAATGTTGTAGGAGTATCTGTGCGAAGTTTGGAGTTGATTGAGTGAAGTTAATAATAATAATAATAATTATTTATGTTCGGAGATGTTAGAGAAGTGTGGAAATTCAGAAGGTTTTGAAAGCACCACAGCTCGTCCTACGGTCCTCAAATGCACCTCGCTTCACTGCAGACCTACAGTTTGCACTCAAACACTAACAGATTATCCATATTTCAGCCAAAAGAAAGTCAATTTTCATTTGCTGGAGACAAATCAAGCTAATGGGTTAGCTTGATTTCAGATGCTACGACATTTAAACCTTCCGTTGGTTAATTCTGGCAAATACACGAGCGAGGCTTTCAGCG